>JAUEKX010160897.1:0-23691 GCA_031834005.1 Dendronotus venustus
TAGTATCAAACATGTGTAAATAAATACCTCATCTATAATACGTGTAATGAATGTGTTCAGAGATATATTTATTATATATATTTATTAATTATAGACATATTCAATTCATGTTTCTTTACGTTTAAGGTCTTGCATCATTATTACCAAACAAGTAGACATGCACAAAGATGATATATATTTTTATAATGAAATACCTCATCTATAATATGTGTAAAAATGTCTTCAGAGACTTTTGTAAAGGAGTAACACTGTAGTGTTTTCCACTAGATAACAGTATTATTATTTTTGTATTTTTGCTAACCCTTCATGTGTGTATGTTGGTGGTTTCCTCTAAATATTTCTCAAGTCTTAGCAAATGAATGGAGTGTGTACACAAATACATTGCGAGACCGGGAGTTCTTATTGCTCAGTATAAACAAAATCACACTTAGGCTTAGAGGACTCTCTCTATAAAAAAGGGCATCAGTATTCTCTTGTCATCGAATACCACGTTCTTAAAGTACAAATTTTGAATAACTTTCCCTGTTCCACAAAACTATGGAGGGCTTTTACCAAACGGTAATTTACTGCAGTGTGTTTGTCTTTCCTAACGACTAATTATTATTAGAAAAAACCAAAACTTGCAGCACCAAAACCTTGATATATTGTGGTCGAGGACATATAGGCTCATAAGCTTTAAAAGTAAGGGTTTGTTGCTGCAACTTTTGCTCCCGTAATTAATTTACCAAAAATTTATCACCCTCATTAAAGGTTATGCTTTATATAAGAGTAACTATGTAAATCGATATAACTGACTCTTCGCTTATTTAAATCAATATAACTGATGACAAATGATGACACATTCTATGATTTCTATTTGCTTATTTCTATAAAAAAAAACGCTTTTACTACAAAACTACTAGTCATGACTGATATAAAAAAAATTCTATCAGATGAATTAATTGGCTTTTATGATTTGCATATGTGTGGTATGGCAATTGGTTTAATTTTTATTTTATTTTAATCGTTTAAAGGTATTTAAATCAACCCACTTAGATTAGAACGACGTCATTTGGATGTTGTTACGACGTCGAAACGTAAAAATAACGTTGTAACGACGTCGTTCTGGGACTGAAGAAGGATAATTTGTCAGAAATCCCCAATCATTTACTCTAGAAGTATTCTTTATAAACTTGTGAGTTTTTTAAGATAATTTCCATAGGAGGAATATATGTTGTACGAGCGTTTTGTCTTCTTCTTCGCAAAAAGGAGATGAGGGTTTGTTTGCCGAACGAAAATTAACTGCAGTGTGCTTGTGAAATAACACGTTCTGAAAATTACATTCAGCAATTTGTCGTGACAGTGATGCGAGTAACGAAAGAAAATGTGGGGAATGTAGTTTTTAGAGTTCATGATGTTTGAACTGCTGATTTTAATAAAAACTTGATTGAGTGGTATATGATTTTGGTATAACAACTTTAAAAGTCAAGTTGGTTGTTTCATCTCGCCAAAGTAGAAATAAACCTTTTCCAATTTGGAAAAAGAAAGAAAGAGAGAAAGATAATAATTCGTATTTTGTGAGTGTTTAAAATGCTTAGTGAAGTAAACAACTTAAACAATACAAATAAGAGGGATATTAGTCGTAACTTTGTGCTTTCTTTTTCGATAGTGTTCATCATGGTATCATTTTTTTACGATTACTAAACAAGAAAACTTCATGTGGCTCATCCTTCACTAGGTAGGTAGTTAATCAAAAAACTCAATTAATAAACAGGAGTGTGGTTGTGGAGTTTTTATTCGTCTTACTCAAGAGTGATTGAAAAACAAAAGCAACAAATGTTACTCTGCAACACGTGTGGGCGGTTCAATTATGGTTAAATCGGTTGTTGATAACTATGTTGAAAGTAAAACTTTGTTCATGACTTTCCTGTTGAAATAGTCTTTCTATATAGTTATAATAGCTGTATAGTCATTATCTTGCTTGAGACGATATAAAAATTAATGTTCAAAGAGCTGCTTCTTAAGAGTTGAGATGAGAGAAGCAGATGAGAAGATCTACTAAATCGGAAAAAAATTATTAGTTTGTTTGTTTTTGACGTCATCTTGTTCTCGCTACTCCTTTTTTTATAAGACAATGAGTAAAAATGCTGGAATTTGATCCTTGAAAACAATAGGTATGTGATTGATGATGATTGCTTCTTATAAAAAAATAAAGGACATGAAGGATGGAATATTTGAAAATACTTGCTTGTTATATTTATTTGGTTGATAAAACTTCGTGATTAATTATTTGAGCTTTTAATAAATTGTTTATGAACTGTTAGTTACTATTATTCACAAGTCTATCGTTATATTTTAAATGTCGTAGATTTTAACGCTAGAATTTTAATGTGTTTTATAACACTATTTATTCGGTGGATTGGATGTAAATTTTACGATGTAAAGTTTAAATTTAGAATTTCGATTTTTTTTTTTACTTTCTTTTAATACTTGAATAAGCGAATCATGAAGTTGAATTTCTTTCTCAAAACATTAGAAAGTATGGCATATTCCAGTACGCCCAGTCAAAAAAAATTATCATTTATGTTCGCGACGAAAAAAAACGCATTTTCTTGATTCAAAATTAGCAAAGGCATAAAATGGTCTAAAAACATGAAAAAATGTGTTTGACTGTCAATATATAAGCAGGAGCAGTAAATTTTCTTGAAGACCATAACAAATAACCTCTAATTCTTATATGCTAACATTCAACTTGAATAAATATTAGTATTTACACACAAAACCATCTTGCTAGTGTTTATAATATACTTGGCATTACTATTTGCTCTAAAAGCACTATTTATGGAGCTTCAATTTCTTGTTTATTTTAAAATCTTTTAAGCTGCACGTTTAGTATTTGACAAATAAAGTTGTTACATATCAATGCTTATGAAGCATCGACAATCAAGGTCGCACCAATGTTTTTAAAGTTTCCATTTCCCCTCTATTTTATTATATAATTCCCAGCACCTCCTTCATTTTTTAGTCTCTTCTTTACCTTCGTGCGAGTCTTTCTTTTTGATATTCTATCTTTCTCTTTTGCTATTTTATATTGTCTTTTTTTGCATCATCACCATATCGGCATTTTCTCTCTATAAAGTCTTGTAATATACGTTTTTATACTCTCTTAATTAAAAAAGTTTTGTTTGATTTTCCGGTTCTGGAAATGTACTGTTTTTTTTTTCTTTTCATAAGGGAATTTTGACTTTCGAATTTGACGTTCATTGTCTTTGTTTTATCTTAAGCTCACAAATCTACCTTACTCAAAAGGATTTTCTATTATTTCTTCATAAGAATTTATTTATTCTACTTCCCCTTAAACATACATGGCTTTTATTTTTTTTTTTTATTCATTATGTTTTACAAACATTTTTCTTTTTCTAATTTGCTTTCTTCCTCTGTGTTTGGTTAGGTGAAATCGTGATATCTACCATTGCTATATAGTATCCAATATTCTTGATTGATTTCATACGCAACTCACACTAAAACATCACGCATTGATATCTTCACAACGTCGTTCTAACGTCGTGGGTTGGCACGAAGGTGACAAGTGATATTGATCGAGTCCCAACGGTTCCATTTTTATTGAACGTTTGAAAAAGCTTTTGAATTTGTTTTTTTTAGAATTTTTATTATTTTTATTTTGTTTTATTTGACTGACTAAAAACTGTCATGTAAAATTCTCGGGATAGGTTAGCAAGGTCTCTCTGAGTGTAGGCAAATCGCAGTTCAGATGGTTCTAGAATGCGTCAAACATCTGAGAAGGAGAACTAGAAAGCAATTATCTTAACGCTTTTTCAAGAATTACTACTTTTCCCTTCTTACTCTCCTCGGGAGATGTTTGATGCACTTTAGTTCCGAACTGAATCATGAAATATTAATTTTAGTTCCTCTAGGAGATGATAAAATTCAAAATCTCCCTTGTTTTGTAAATATAATAAGCATTCCATTTTTTATCATGAAAGAGTCCCACGAAAGATATTACAATACCATGTGCAACTAAGGATTAATTAATATTTAACATTTTTGAAACACAAAATGTAAATGTAAACATTTCGGGTGGCACATACCCAAAGTTTTTTAGAATCAAGAACTTCAAATCTTTAGAAATTTTCCATCAGCTCTCATCCATTTTTAATGAAATCGGTAATTATTCAACAATTTTGGTAAATTTAGAGGCATGCTGCTTTTCCTTTGTTTCATTGACAGCATCATTACTTTGGAAATCTTTGAGATGCAAATTGTTCAATTTACTAAATCTTTCCTTTTCGTACTTTTTACTTTTAAAGTTTTCGTCCGACGCACAGAAGTTTTGTCAGATAGAGAATTAGGCATTATTATCATGATGGTTGATATGCTTAATTAATAAAGAATACTTGAGTAATACCATAGTGACTAAAGTACGGTAATACAATAATGTTGTTTAGTTTAGTCTGTTTAGAAAAATATTCTGTTTAGTTACCAGCAAGTGACACTTTTTAAATTATGAGATACATAAGGCCGTCAAAAGCAGTATTTCAATGCTCATTAAATTCCTGCAAAATAAGGTTTTAAAAGAAGTAGCCAATACATCATTTTTGCTAAATAATGGCCATATGTGGCATATTCTGAGAGGAAAAGCGTACGCCTTCAAATACGCCTTATTGCCTTGATTGTATTGGTGCGATTGATTCCTGTATTAAAGAATATATAAAGAAAGTTAAAATAATAACACTTTGTTACCATAAAAGAATAAATTGTTATTTGAATTATATATATCATTGCAGCATGATACAACAAAAGCATTCTCTTATTTCTATAGTGATACTTACCCTTCTTGCCGCCATTTAGATCCGTCCCTGATTTTCGCGATAAGTAACTTCAGTGAGATGCATTCTTTCTGTCATGACAAGCAAAGAAATATATTCACGATATTCACAATACTAGTAATTCTGGATCAAAAATGTATACTGCTGGTCAAATCAAAGATAATCTATGTTGAACACAGAATATAATACCAACAGCCTTATACCTACCAAACCACACTTAATAATAACTAATAACAATTAACCTTTAATAACAAAAGACGGTTTTTAAAAGTGCGCAATTAAATCATTATTAATTTTCTCTCGATATACTTATGTCGTAAATTAAAGGTTGACGAATGAGATTTTAATTGGCGGCGTATATTACATCAACCATATACTTGTAATGTAGTGATATTCGTTTAGGTAGAGCTTGGGTAGTGATTAATGCTGCAATAAATTCAAGCATGATACATTATTGTTTTTTCTATTTTTTTTGTTTTCGTCATTTTTGTATTGCTCTATACTCTCTATTGTAGAGTCCTGTTATAAAAGGCCATGTGACCGTTCTCAGCCAATTAATCGGAAGATGAAGAAAATACAATGAGAATATGAAAATGTTTGGCAGATGTTACTAATTTACTACGTGTATTGTAAAATAAAAACAAAAATTAGGACTGCGCAATGACTGCGCGCACAATACAATATCATATTTTCGATTTTACTTATTCTTCTTTTAATGGACTATTAATCTGTTTAATTGAAGTAAGAAGAAGGTCAGCCTTCGTTCGTTTAATTAAGTGAATAATTCATAATAAGCGTTTCTTTAAATGGATTTCCACCATTATTTCTTTTTATGGATTTCCACCATTATTTCGTTCTTTTTTCATGAGAAAATTAACTGATTCAGTGGCGATCCAGAGTGCATTAAATATCTCCGGAGGAGAGTAAAAAAAGTAGTTACTCTTAAAAAACCTTAAAATAACTGATTTCTAGCTCTCCTTCGCAGATGTTTGACGTACTCTTGATCCTTTGCCTTGAAAGAAAACAATAATGTATTGGATAATGTACACGACACGCGATATTCCTGGTGTTAAAAGAGCTTAAACGAACAACTGGATGAACTGTTCTTGTTCGAACAGCTATATCAGTAGAGCTATCTGTTATCTGACATGATGTTATCTGACAGTATAAAAGATAGAGAAAACGATATTTTAAGCGAATTTAATAAAAAAAGAACTCTTAACTCTAAAACAGCTTATTTAACGATAAGCAACAGAAAATTAGTTTGTTAGTTAATAATTTACGAGGTAAAAGAAACAAAGAGTTTCAGGATATTACTATATAGGAAAATTCTTTATTTCTTTGTGAGCGAATTTTCAATACGCTATACATACATAGCTACTACAATCATTCAGCTAGAGGACGACCAAAAACAGCAATAACGCCGTATGTCACTTTATACCATACCTTGGGAGTAGTAAGATGCACTCAAGGCTATTTCTCTTTTTTTGATATAAAGAAGAAGCGCATAGTATGTAGAGCTTTTTATTGGCCGAGTGAAAATTCCACAGGTGTAATGTCAATTTTCTCTCTGCTTTTAATTATTTCTGCAGTTTTTCAGGCTCAAAATGATACACACTTAAATAGTACATCAATCATTTTTATTGATAAACATTGTTCGACTTTTAGATTACCAGAACAAAATGAATAAAACAAGGTCTTGCGAGACTTCTTATTCTGGAAGGATCTTCTTGACGGAAACACATGTAGAGATTTTACTGTTCATTGACATTGCTACCGGTGTCGGAAATCTAATTGCAAACAGTTTGGTGATTCTAGCCCTGCTCTTGTCAAAGCAGACAGATACCTCATCTATGAAACTCATCTTCCTTCTCAGTGTATCGGATTGTTTCTTGGCCTGCTTCTCGCAGACTCTATTTGCCGTTATGTTGACCACAAGCAGACTACAACACAACAGTTGCAACGTCGAGATGACTACACAGTTCTTTGCTATCCTGTTTACACATACCTCCGTCTACATCATCGCTTTGATCGGTTTTGATCGGTATGCTCGATTGAAATACCTCACTAAATACTCAAGCATTGTAACACCGCGTCGCCTACAAAACTCAGTTGGAACAGTGCTTTTGTTTTCTGTCTTACAGGCTAGTGCCTACGTGTTGGCTACACAATACAATGTGTTCAATACTGTAAAAGGTGTCCTCGTTTTCATGGATGTTATCATCCTTGCGTCAGTGGTCGTCGTCACTCTACTTTCTGTGAAGGCAGTACGAGAACATAGGAGGCAAGCAAGCAATCAAGCTATGCTAGAAGAAGTTGACAAGACAGTCTCTAAGTTGGCTGCAAAGATCCTCTTGACAATTGCCGTCTTCTACAGTGTCTACATCGTCATCGCATTAATGCATGCTGTTAAAAACCATAGTACAACTGGTACAATTAGGAGCTGGTTAGAATTTGGCTTGTTCTTTGGCTATCTAATGGCGTATGCGAATTCCCTGGCAAATGCTATCATTTTCTTTGATGTCAACAGGAAAGCTAGAGCAGCAGTGATGCATGGGTTTTGCCGACCTTCTTCAGTTTCCAGCTTAGATAGGACAGTCGATAGTGAATCTGCAAAAACCGATGATATCGGTGCTGGTGACATGGAGAACGTATAAGAAAAACTTGAAACAACAAATTGATCCAACCTGCCATATTAATCAAGAAAATTTGGAACAATTGAAACGCTAAAATTACAAATTGATTTAATGTTCACAAAGCAAATTCTATGATTTTCCTTAGAATAAATGTATTTAAATTTTATATAATAAAGTTTTGCTAAACCACTTTGTTAACAACAAAGTAAAGTAAACAAACGACGTAATCGAATCGAATTTTATCTACAATTGATTTTTTTGAAATGTTCCAAACATGAAAATCTTTACTTTAGAGGAACACCCGCTAATAGGTTCCGATCAGGCAGATATTATCTCCACAATGTCCGTCCATCTACAATATTTATTTCCAAACGACGGTCGTCTGAAATATTCTCCAGTATTGGACATATATGAGATAGGAAGACGACTCGTCGGTTGAAAATAGTAAGTAAAAAAGGAAAAACTAGCAAAAGAAAACGAAAAATTACTAAATAATAAGCCTTTAGGAGAAGATTTGAACGTAGACACTCTGAATGTGGCTAAGAAGTTATGGTTGAAGGAAGTTCAAAACCAACTCAAGAAATCTACGAAATTCAAACAAATGGCGAAGTCTTTGAACTTATTTACTGACGAAGACGAACTTTTGCGCTGCCGGGGAAGGATTGGTAATGCACCTCTTCCATACAACACAAATTATCCCTACATCTTACCAAAAAACCATCAATTTAGGACATTAGTTATTGAAGAAAGTCATCGAAAAGTTGGACACAACAAAGTAAGAGACACGTTGAATGATATTCGAACTGAATTTTAGAATCCACAAGGACGATCTACTGTTAAATATGTTATCAACCAATGCAGAGTTTGCAGAATGTTTGAAGGTAAGCCTTTTATTTATCCTGAAGAGCCACCACTTCCAAAAGGCCGCGTTGATCAAGACTACGCATTCAGAAACATTGGAATTGATTATGCTGGTAAAAGACGTTTACGGAAAGAACCCTGATCATTCAAGTACTAGAACGTTTCCTTAGTCGATATGGTGCGCTGAAACAAGTTGTATCTGATAATGGCTCAAACTTTACTAGTAAACTGGTAGAAGAGTTTGTAACCAATCGTAGCATTTACTGGTCGTTTAATTTGGAAGCTGCGCCATAGATGGGTGGTGTACTTTAACGTTTAATCCAATCAGTGAAACGGATCCTACGAAAAGGTCTACGCAAAGAAGTACTTTCGTTTAATGAGTTACTGCCGCTGTTAAAGAAAATCGAGAACATTTTAAATAATCGTCCGATCACCTACGTTTACGATAGCGAAACATCACAGCCACTGACACTCAATCACTTAATCTACGGACGGAAAATTGAAACTTTCGTCAAAGATACTACTGTTAATACTACGGAACTAAGTATTAAAACGATATTACAAGACTTTTGAACAAAATAGCGAGATAAATACTTAACTAGTTTACGAGAAAAATCGTCGTCAAGTTCAAGATAACAAGAACAATCGATAAAAATTGGAGATGTTTGTTTGATTAGAGACGAGAAACCACGATCACAATGGCGAATGGGAAGAATTGAACAAGTTATAGTGGGAAGAGACAAGAAGGTCCGTGGAGCTGTTATGAAAACATTAAAAAGCGTATTGAAACATCCAATCAATAAATTAGTATTAATCGAATGAACCTGTAACGACGACGAAAAAACTGAACTTGAATGTGTCAACGTTAAATTCGTCGAAGATCCAACTCAAACAAGAATCGATATTTAATTATTACAGTCCTCTAAAATTTTGTAGTTTATTTTACACGTTTGTTGTACAAATCCTTTATTAGGTATTATATAGATTTTTATTACACTCTTCTGATGTTCCGTTGGGGAGTTTTACGTATTATATAGAAACCGGGTTGTTTATATAGAACTAGGTTATTATTTAAGATATATTTTAGTTGCACTTTAACCATTGACCACAACATGGACCACCTTGTATCGAGTTTTGTGTGTTCAAAGAGAAACCTCCATCCTTATCAAACATTTTCTAAGAATAGTGTATCAAATTTGTTAGCCAACTCAGTTGACACACGGCGTCAGAACGACCACTTTACAACGTTGTTTTTACGTTTTGACTTTGACCGTCTAAAGAACATCTAAAGAACGTCTAAAGGACGTTCTTCTAAAGGTTGTCTAAAGTTGTGCGTCTGCTGGGCTTGTCGCGTGTTTATTTGAATTGAGATAACGTTTTGGAATAAAACTTTGAGTACAAAATGGGAATTTATTTCATCAAGAATAATTGATTTACTATATAAATACTGTTTATAAGAATATAGAAGAATTAAAATAAAGAATATACTAAAAGAAGCGTGGATTAATAAAAGACAATTTGTTTTTGTCATATGAAAGATGTGGTGATCCAACGTTTGAAAAAATTTGCAAACACGAAAAATAATTGAAAAAAAAAAAAAATACAAAAAAACGCATGAAGTAAAAATTCAATACAAAAACAATCCCCTGAAAGCAGTATTTTAGGGGCATCTACCAGACGTTGTATACCAACTTAGGCAGATACTTTTCTTTTCGGTATAGTTACAAAAAATAATAATTTTACTTTAAAAAAAGGTTCATTCTGCGTTATCTATAAAAAAAATAAACACAAAAAAACAAAAAAATATAAAATGATGATCTTGATTTATCCAACCGTTTGATATTTTTGGATGGTGGCACTTCACTACCAAATAGCTGTTAGTTTACTACCATTTCCTGTACATAAGTTCTAGAAGTGATCGAATGTGAGCTGAAAGGAAGAAAAAATAGTAAAATAGGGAGAGAGTTATTACATCAGAACAACAACGTCGTTTTAACGTTGCTTTTCCGTTTTGACGTCGTAACAACGTCCAGATGACGTCGTTCTAACGTCGTGTAAAGATTTCGAGTAACTATCTTATATAAATACAGAAGTATTCGGGAAGAAATTTGTAACGCATTTGATGGGCTTTCTCCTCACTGAATGAAGTTCCTTTCAAGTCGACCTTTCTATACTGAATAAAATCATACAGCAACAGATCTACACTCTAGTTTAGAAAATGATGTAAGCAACAATCCAAAAAGGCTCAGCCTTTTAAAATGTGGAAATGGGCTTTTAATGATACCGGGCGTAATGGATGTACATCTCCAACAACAGCCACCTCTGCTTACAACAAACTACATATTTAGCTTAATATTATAGATACTAAGTAAGTAGTTCGGGAAGGTCTAAGTTTATCCCCTTTTCATCTTGTAGAAGATTGGTTACTGAAGTGGAGCGCCACACCTACTTTCAGCTCCCAGTGACTTACCGCACAGATCGGATTATCCAAACTATGCTACTCTTACGTTGAATTGACGGAGGTATCGAAGGATCGAACGGGCAATCTATCTGTTACAAGGTGCATAATGCAACTGCGTAATTATACTTAGTATTCCTGAATGCTGTCACAATTACTTTTATGTTTAAGAAGTGTTTTATATTTTTGTTGCACTTACTTCTGCCGGCGCATCGGTCACGTTCAGCTTCCAACATTCCTTTCTTGATGTTTAAGTCTTCGTAGATGTGTGGCAAGAAGGCGTCGTACTCACAGAGCGTATCGAAGATGTTCCACAACCAGTCGTTGTGGCTGGTGCCGTTGTCTGGGTTGCAATCTAAGATGTCTCGCATTGACGTCTTGGCTGTGGCCACTGACAGGGTGAGGTTGTTGATTTGGGTGGCATCGCTACCGATCATGCTGATGGAGTTGTCCAACTTGGTGACATCACAATAGGCGCCTGGTGTAGATGATGATAATAAGAGAAAACGTGTTTGCAGGAGAGCACAACATGGAATAATGTTTCAGAAGCATTAAGAGGTAATTAACTTTTAATTTACTCTCCTTCGGGGATGTTCTCACCCTCTATTTCTACCTCTGATTGTACAACGTTTTGTCGTGTTTAAAGGAATTTGTGCAAAATGCGAACGTTTTATAATTCACTATCCATAACTAATTCGTCACGCTCGATGATTTTTACCATGATAAATGTAAAATACTGTTATGTTCTTTTACTGAACACATGCGTAGGAGAGCAATAAGGGCAATTATCTGTTGAGAAACGTTACACGATAATTGCCTTTTCACTATCCTTTGCAGAAGTTACGGAACCTCTGTATCTGCATCCGTAGTCATAAGTTATAATAAAACTAGGCCAAGACTTACTTTCGCAAATTTCCTCAACTACGGTCTGGTTCCATTGCGACAGTTTGGTCATGGCATAAGTCAAATCGTTTGATGATAGCCCACTGAAGAAAGTCAAACTTGAGTTGATTAGTCCTCCTTCTTCATATTTCGTGCTATTTTCACAAGCAGTGCAGTTCTTCCATACAGGACAGGCTGTAATTAAATAAAGTTTAACAAGCATTATCATTATCATCTTCCTCACATACATATAACCCTCTGTGTGTATTACGCCATTTGTACACGCATTCACTTTCTAACTTTCTCTTTCTCCCTGGTTCTCAGGGATTTTACTATTTCGTTATTGAGATTCAGAGTCATTTTAGACGCGTGTTTTCTGCCTTATCTGATTCAATTATTCATGGTCCGTAAATCTCTTTAAAATTCTATAGAATCTTTTGAAAACAGGCGTCTAATTTTTCATATGCTTTTGTGTCCGTATTTTGCAGCACTAAACTCTCTTGAAAGATGGTATTCCAAAAAAGCAGTTGGGTATCACCAACTAGTTGGAACTGTATAAAAATTAAATTTAGCAGGAACCATATATGACACAGGCGTACTTAGTTGTTCGGCAAACACATGTGAAGGAGAGCGGAAAATTGTTATCTTTCAGTATTTACCGACAGATAATTGTCGTTTTGCTCTCCTACACATGTGTTTGCCAACCCTCTAGGTACGCCTCTGACGCCCGGTATTATAGAGAATCTGTCTGCTTGTTTTAATATGTTAATCACTTTTACTCACAATCAGGACACGCGTTAATGTTGCACACAGCTGTTTCATTATACGCATCACCAACACAATCTTTTCCTCCTGCTCCTGGTGCAGGATTGGTGCAATTTCTTGTAGCATTGTAAATACCACCACCGCAGCTTACAGAGCAAGGGTACATGCTGTCTGGTATCGCCCAAGCAGTCCACATACCATTAGCTAAAAAGGAAATTGTTCAAAAAAACTTTGATGATGACTATGTAAAATAAAGAGTTTATGTAATTGCCCCCCTCAATGTAAATGCTGACAACATCTGTGACAACATCCGTTCTTCTACACATGCTTTTGTTCACAAGTTCTACTCAAAAGACGGTGTCTTTGAACAAAAAAATTGATTAACGGCATACAGTTTGCATTTGAGAAGTTAAATATTTTTTACTGTTGCTGATGTTATGGTCACTTACGAACACAATTAAGGTTGTTTAATGGTACACCAGGGGTCGTCACCAATAAAGTGTGATCAGCTTTGCATTCACACGTGTAGTTGCCAACGAGGTTGGTGCAAATCGTGGTTTCATTTGATCCGCAGAAGTCGGCTGTTGCAGTGCATTCATCGATATCTGTAAGACGAAATAGATTTTTTTTTTATAAATTTCTGTAGAATATCTCTGCTCGGACATCTGTGAAAGAGAGTGAAAAGACAATCATCTAGTTGTCTTTCTCAACAGTAAGATGTGTCTTTGCTCTCCTACACATGTGTATTCCACGAGGGAGTGGAAGAAGATCACAGTGAAATAATAAGATATATTGCATAAATTAGCATAATTTATATGGCGTGTGCGCCATCATTAGGTTTCATTTTTGTTGTTTTAGTTTTTTGCTGTAATGCGTAGAGAAGAGAAGAAGAAACAAGTTATAAGGAAAATAACTGCTAAGCGTTTTAATATTTCACAATCACAGTCGAATTGAACAGAAAATGTAAACAAGAGCAATTCAAAATACAACAACAATAACAAAGCACTAACGTACCTATGCAATCTGTTGAGTTTACGTTGAGTTCGAAGAAAGTGTTGCTACAGTCACAAGAGTAATTTCCAGGTCTAATTTCTGTACATTCGTTGTTTTCATAGGTTTGTTGACAAAGGTTTGTTTGATCAACACAAGGTCGAATTTCTATGGAGAAAAGTATGACATTAATTAGTGAAATTATGTAGATTAATCTGCATATATACATCAGGGTTAAAACCAGGGACATCAACACAGAGATGTTGCAGAGATTGGTAGGAAGGATTCGACTCGAAACCCGTAAGTACGTCCAACCACAGTGGTTGAGAATCTCTCTCTACTAATTCTTCATAAAGAGTAAGTGTTTCGTAAGGTACGACTTATTTTTACTTTCATTATAAGCACATTATAAGAAGTAGGTAGAAGGGGAACTTACCAACACAACCATCAGTTATGTTCTGTCCTGTGCCATTGAAACCTTCGTTGCATGCGCAAGTAAACCCAGTCAAAGTAGAAGGTTCAGCCTCACATGTGGCGTTTTCGTGGCATCCTGGATCGTCGCAAGTACCAGCAACTAAAAGACAATGATAAAACAATAAAAACACCTGCTAGGCAAGCTAAAAGCAACATCATCCTATATCCCAGCAGGCACACAACGTTTGAACGACATCATTTGGACGTTAAGACGTCAAAACGTCAAAACAACGTTGTAACGACGTTGTTCTGACGTCATGTGCCGGCTAAGTACTATAAGCTATTTCGTGGAAGTTGGTAATTATGTTCACCGAAGTACCTTTGGTATGACGTTAACTATAACTCTATTTAACAAGCATATACGTACGTTTGTGGACGTAATTAAAATCATCCAAAGCGAAGTTTCCTTGACCGACACCGTGGCTTGTTCCTTGGTACGATGTACCTTTAGCAACCTCGAATGCGAGCTAAATTGAAAAAAAAAAATGATCTTTGAAGAATTTTGTAAAGACAATATAATGTATAGAGGCAAACTTACCGCGGTTATAAACCTTATCAATATATATATGGGTTGATGTGGCTACATAAATTGGTTAAGTGACGAAAAACTTTCGGGATTTAATTTTTCTGGCTTCAACAGATTAACTTGAAACTTGAAAATCAAGTTCTACAAAACGAACAATAACATCAGCAGCTACACAACAATATCTCCATTAACTCTTAAAGCATCCTTTTTTAAATATGGGACTTCTACTAGAAATCTCTCACGTGTTTATCTTTTTCAAATGTATTATGGACCTTAAACCCATTTACCTTCAGCACAAACGGAGTGAAGCGTCCAATGCAACCCGACCAACACACAACTTCAGGACGACATCAAAACGTAAAAACAACGTTGTAATGATGTCGTTCTAACGTCGTATGCTGGCTGAGAAAAAGTGTATTCTGCATTGGGTTAAAAGTGCATTAACTTCCTGACACAATGAGACAAAACAGGCGAAAGAAACAAGCAAAATACTTACATAGAATTCAGTTCCGTTGACGTAAAGTGGAAAGTTTAATTGAATCCAATTAGCCTCAGAAGATGTGTGATAAGCATTTGGGTTGGTGGATTGAAAACCATCAAAAATGAGTTGCCTCTGAATGATAGAATGGTCAGATGCGTCTCGAACCAACAGACCTGAGAGAGAAAGAGAATCTTATCAAAGGGGACGAAATATTACTTTTCACCTTTAGAGACTTTCCAGTTATAGTGAGATTCCACTTTAAATAAAGGGCTTGGGAAACAAATACACAGCCGGTACACGATGTCAGAACGACGTCATTTGGACGTTGTTGCAACGTCTAAACATAAAAAAAACGTTGTAACGACGTCTAACTAACGTCGTTCTAACGTCGTGTGCCGGCTTGGATAAGGTAACAACTTACTAAGCTCAGCTAGACCAAATCCATAAGCGTTAAAGTAGAAAGAGAACTGCGGGTCACGTGTGATGGCGCTGCCGTACGTTGTGCTGTTGTAGTACCTTGGAGAGTTGTCATCTTTTAAACTGCTATATGTGGAATCCACGACAGATAAGTAATATGCAAAATGTGTACCTAAAAAGAAGAACCATATTAAATGAGATTGGTACTTTCTTTTTTTTTTTAGATAAACACAGCTAGCCTCAAACTGCGAATTTCGTCGTCGTAAGGTGATAGTAAGTAAGATTTAGTAAGTTGATGCAGCAGATAGTTGATAATGATTTAAATTATCGAGGGGAAAGAGAGTTCCAGTTGTAGGAAATTATTCTAAAGAGACCAAAGAGTTTGTTCAATTGGCAGTAAGCACTGAGAAGACTGTACACTGGACAGAAATGATAAATTTTATTATGTAAACCCCTTTGGTCTGTAATTTTGTCAGAATTTCAAATTTTGTTTATTATTTTTTTATGATTTCTTTCCAAAATGGTAGACACGGTAAATAAAGAAAGATTGTTGTTTTATTTACCAAAGGAACACATGCTAAAATGATAAAAGAAGACAACAGTCAGGTTAAATAGTCTGGCTAGCCCACCGAGCTTAAATTCTTGAATCCAAAAACAAATACTTTTTCAAAACCCCGAACAATTCGAACAATTCATTAAATATTTTACCTTTGAAGGTTTAATTATTAATGTAATTAATAATAGAGCGAAAACGATACCTGCATTTCTAAAGATAATGTAGAAAAATCAGAGGATTCTTTATTATTGTTTCTCTCCTTACCTGATTGAGCGGAAACCGGTCCTGATTTAAAACTAGCTTGACCCAACACTGTTGTGGTATTATCAAAGATTTCATAGCTATCATCGTTTATTATACTCTTGAAATTGCCAGTCTTCCATCCGCACGCGCCATTCTCGAAATCACATGTATCCGAGTAGTCTATGGTTGGAGAAAAATGAAGAAGAAGAAAATAATTAAAACCTTTCATGCTCCATGTCTTTTTATTACAATCTATTCTTCCTCTTTTTTTTTCAGAACCTGAAATTGAGGGTTTATTCTCTTTACTTAACCGGGAGTCGCTTAATCTGCAGAAATCACTAGAACTCTTAGGAAACATGTTTCTCGGAAGAACACTTAATCTACAGCATTACGTGTGTGCGTTGGCCTTAAGGGAAGCTTTTTCATCTCAATAAGGGTGGGCAATACAAGGAATATCAATTCCAGTCGCTCTATTCTGAGAGTTTATAAAATGATTGTTTCACATGTTACGTGTTAAAAAATTTAAAAATTTTAAGATCTCTCTTATTTTAACTGAATAATAGATGTTTCCATTTTTTTTATCACTTTGGCATTCCAATTCTCTATCAAGAAGTCCTAAAAATCTCGGGCGGCACAGGTAACTGGTAGAGCTAAGGTAGATCTAGTGGGGCTAGCAACACTCTCCTTCCAGGGAAAGTGAAAAGATAGTATTTCTCAGTAGGTAATTGCCTTTTTCCTCTCTCTTTGGATCTGTTTCTGGATAGATAGACTCCACTGTACGTATAACAAGTTAGCTAAGTATAAAATACAAACAAACAATAAAAAACATAATAACAAATCAAAGCATTCTTTTACCTCCGTTTGTCGAGGGAGTATCAGAGCCTAAAAAAAAGAAAATGAAAAATTGTCATCAGAGTTTATTATAAACTCCTCGTTTAACTCAAACATGAGGATGAAAACGATGGTCATAAATAATATTTAGTTGGCAATTATTATTGATAATTATTATTAATTATTAATTAATATATTATTATTAATAATTGGCAATTTTGCACTAAAACCTCTACACCAAGTAGACATTACCAGCCAGAGTTGAGCTTCACTTGGGTGATCCCCAGCCTGCATTTGACGTCAGAACGACGTTGTTACAACGTTGCTTTTACGCTAACGTTGTGTTCCGCTTAGGTTAGCACTATTACTTGTGTGCAACTTGTTTGAAGATTGATATATTCCTAAGTGAAGGCCCTTTCAATTGTAAAGACTTTAAAGAAGATCTGGTCATTATCTATAATCAAATATGAATCATAATGAAACTTACAACACATGAGCTCAACACCGACAAGTCCACCGGCTCCAAGTTTACTTCTGATACCACAGATGCGGTTGTTAGCTGAGCAGTTCTTCATAGTTGACGTGGCAGTTGTGCTCCCGACCTCATAACCAAAAGGGACGGGCAGTTCGAACGTCGAGTTGTCTGATGAACACCTCATGTTAGCTTCGATAACACCAAATGTCTGTTTGGGTAAAACAATGATACAAAACAAGAAAGTCACGATGGGGAGACATGGAAAGTAAGAACCTGTGCTGTACAAGAAGTTGATTTTGATCTTTCTCCAAAAATGAGAAGAAGAGCAAAAAGACAACGATGACCTGAGAAACACTAGAACACATGCGTAGGAGAGCGAAAGTACAATGATGGCAATGAGAAATAGTACGAGATGATTTTATTTTCACTCTCCTTCGCAGATGTTGCCGTGCTTCTGGATCCGCCTCTGGGAGATATTGATACTGTAGGCTGGCGTGAAATTTTTTCATATTGTTCACATTTTCGAGAAATATTGTGTTCTCAATATTTTCTGTATTGGTATAAAATTGCCGACACGTTTTATTGAACAATTAAAATCTTTACAGTTTCTTAATGTAATTTTTTATTTTTTATTTCATATGGTGTATAAATTATCTGAAGGTATCAAAGGTTTTCCGACCTCCAGGTGAAGATATCTGGAGGTAGTCTATAACCTACGAAGAGGACATTTGCTTCATTTGCCACCCAAGAAAGTCAAGTATAGTGTTTATTCTCTCAGTTTTATGGGTAGCATAATTTGGAACAGATTACCATATGTATTAAAAGACCTTGCAAATTTCAGTGAATTTGATAGACGACTTAAGCTATTCTCTAAAACCTGTTGTAGTTACACTTTGTAAATGAACTTGTTTATCTTAATTGAAAGTTAGATTTGTTATATAGTATTGTAGATTATACTTAGATTTTATACCTACTGAAAATAAATTATTAATAATAATAATAATAATAATAATAATAATAATAATAATAATAATAATAATAATAATAATAATAATAATAATAAACAATATTAATGAAATAACCCTACAGTACCAATATTCCTCTCAACAAAAATAAGATCTAAGATATCTGCTCCTTCCATATACTTACGTCGTCATGTCTTATAGTAACACCATCAAAACCAGCTGCACATTCGTCGGAACTTTGTGTCAAAATTTCTTCCTCGTATCCACTAGTGGCTTTGATATCAGTGCCTTTGCATGCCAATCTGAGACCAGTAGAGCCTTTTCCAGATTCGTAATACACCGAGAACTTGTCGACAGCATTACCGTAAGGACATAACTCCCACGGATGCCATGTACCAGTGAGAGCGGTCTCAAATTTTAAAGCTGAGAAGGGAGAAGGAGAAGAGGTTGTTAGCGGGTTCGCAATTTTAATATTCATTTCATTTTCGGTCAATCAAATGCAAATGCGGTTATTTCTACGCAAAACGTTCGAAACAAAAGAAAGGATTGTTGATAACTGCTATTTTAAAAGCTTGTCTCTTCAATAACTTGTTTACTTGAAAAGAAGAGTTTACGTGACTTTATAAGTGCAACGGTTCCAGGAAACATTGAGAGTACCAGGAACTCGAGCAATGGCATACTCACAATTTAAGAGCCAAGAAAAAAAAGAAAATTTAAAAATTCTTACATGGTATAGAATCGTAAAATGCAATGCTACCAGCTTCACTGAATCGCATCAGAGTGGCCAGCACTAGTAGGGATGCGATCATTTTGGAGATGAACCTGAAGAAAAATGAAATGAGAAATAAGAAAGTAAAAAATGAGAAATATAAAAACGATCTATTACAAAAAACAACAAAATCAAAACACCGATCTCTGCCGCACCTGACCTTTTTTCTTCTTTTTTAAACAAGAGCCTGAAAACCCATCCAACATGAAAGGAATAATAATCTAATGAGGAGAAGCCCAAGTCGTGGTTCAAGTTTGTTTTAACTTGTTTTAACTTGTTTTAGTCTTTGAGTTTTCGCATAAAAATTAGACGAATTCGTAGAAGTAAGAGTAGTACCATTTGCAAAAATTAGATTGCAAGGTTTTGAAAAGATTGAAATTTTTACAAAAATTAGAATAAGAAATTGATTTTTATATAACTTTTTTTTCGCTCTCTGATTTCGAATCCATACTTTGAACAGGCTAGGTAGACAGGTTGCACCCTTTGTTAAATACGATACAGTAGATTATATAAGCTTATATATACACTTACCTTGAGGTTATGGAAAAAAATAAAATATATATCTCTACCAACCACCAGTGGTCTTAGTCACTCAACAATTCTCAATCGAAAATAAGAAAAAAATGCTTGTGTGAAAAAAATATCCTAACCAGGGATGAGTCATGCGCAAAACAGCGTAGAGAAGCGAACAATAAGTAATATTTAATCTCCTATTACTGAACTATAACAACTAATTAATGCTCTCTATTATTTAAAAAAAAAATCTAACTTCATATAAAGAATGGGAAGGTATAAAAAGAGAATTAATTCTAGTAATAGGGAAAGATAATGAGTCGCTGACTAATTAGAAAAAAATCTGTTATTCAAAAGATTTTAATTATACGTTTTATAGCTTTATTGTCATTGCAGTAGGGGAGGCATCGCATAGATTTCTTTGTACCCATACTCTTTGAAGGAAAATTCATTAAATGCATTTATTGAGTTGGTGCGAGAATAAATCAAATTTTCTCCCAACCTTTCTCCTACTAACAGGACATCTCCTAGACGTACATACGGTGCAGTATTAAGTCTTTCTATGCTGTGCACTCTTTGCCACAATTAGTGAGGTGGTTTCTCTCTAAGCTAGTGAAAACACAACATTTCGTGTCTCGAAATCTTTTTTGAGGAGGTATAATGTTAGCCAGAGGCTGATTTAGAGGACTGACAACAACCACGAAGGAGAGTGAACTTTAGACAATAAGTTTGAAGTGTTAATCAACTTTTTTTGCTCTCCTGCACATTTGCTTGTCGGCTCTCCTCCTTTCTTGGTTTGCCTCTGGAACCTGTGATGACATGTGCGGTATATAATATATAATATATATACACAAATGTCAACAATGCTTTCTTTTAAGTTAACTACTACCTTGTGATATAAATGGGTACATAAAGTAGGAGTCGCCGCTAGGGAAAGGAATCCTAAAGTCGAACCTAATGTTGCGGGTGAAGGTAGCTTTAAAAATGCATCATAATTATCATCATCATCACATATTAAGAAATTGTTTCTAACCTATTAGAGAGATAATTGAGATAAAGAGTGCACACTGAATCAGTCTAATAACACTCTGTTTTACATTACTTTTTTAATACAAGTGTTACTTGAGAACCTCTAAGATTAAGGCTCAAATAGGCTGGTAAATAAGGTTTTAAAATTCTAGGATATCTTATAAAAGCAACCGTTGTATGTGTAAACCAGGTCAACACACAATTAAGGAGTCAGCTTAGTTAATTAGTACGAAACAAAAGATGCAGTGCTTTTAAAGAAAGAAATGAACACGCACATACAAATACAATTCTCATGGGACGCATTTGAAATCTCCCCAGAGATCTTTACATTGCAAGTACTCAGGGGGTCTAATTCAGCGTAGGCTCAATAAACACTGATGGTTAGCAACTAACTAAGAAACAAGAAAAACATAGATCTTGTATCTTCTTGAAAAGAGAAAACGAAACACCAGGTTGTCAACGGCCGAGGGTTGGTTGCTATGCAACAATTAAATGGTGCTTGCTAAAAATACCCCTTCTTTTAGTTGGGCATTCCTCAGAGTTTAAAATGGTAACCATAGATTTTCTTGAATACATTTTCTGGTCTGTAATGTTGTAATGACAATATTTATAAAAAAAAAATGTCTTTCTCAAACGTCAGCAAGTGCCTGCTACCTACACATTTTTGATATTTAGAGGAAGTCTATAGTTTTCCGTTAACAGAAAGACGTTGTATGGACGTTGCATGGACGTTGATATGGCGTTAAAACGTTGAAATAACGTTGTTTTTACGTCTTATACGATGTTTAAAGCGAATGCATGTCAAAAGGAAAATAAGTATTATCCAACGCATCATAATAGCCAACCGAAACTTTCAAATTTGACCCTTATCAAATGATTTTCTAACTTTCTCCAAAATTGATAAATGTTTTAAAGTTTACAGGAGGATAATCAAAAGTGGATCTAAAGTGTGTCAAACATCTCCGGAAGAGAGTAAAAAAAAAAGCAATTCACTTTGAAAAAACCTTCAGACAATTTAGAGATTTCTAGCTCTCCTCCACAGACGTCTGACTCACTCTAAACCAACCTCTGATAACCATTTTGTTTTGGTTGTGATAGTATAGAAATGAGCGTTCAAGACGCGACAAGTTAAGTAAATATTTCTTTCTACGGTGCATTATCATATTGGAAAAATGTACCTGTGTACCGTGTACCGAACATTTGTGTCCCTTCTATCAAAAGAACGTTTGTGTCCCATTTATCAAAAGAACGTTTGTGTCCCATCTATCAAAAGAACGTTTGTGTTCCATCTATCAAAAGAACGTTTGTGTCCCATCTATCAAAAGAACGTTTGTGTCCCATCTATCAAAAGAACGTTTTCATTTATAATAAAAAACATGATTAGTTTGTGTTTTGAAGGTTTCCAAAAAAAAAAAAAAAAAAGAGTTCGTTTTCCCGCAATTTGTTTTTGAAGAATGCAAAGAAGGAGGGCGAAAAACAATTATCTGCGAGTTTTTTTCAACAGATAATTCTCTTTTTGTCCTCCGAAGCGTGTATCTAAGCCGTCACTAATCAAAACCATTTTTGATTTCAATTTATTGCGACTGCTAATTTGTATAGGCAATCATATCATATGCCCAATAGAATTCTATGGTGCTTAAATTGTATATCAATTAGATATTGTTTTAATATCTCAAGTTCCACAAGGAACTCTATTTTTTTCCTTCCTTTTTAAAATGCGAGATAGCGGCCTCAAAACTTTCATAAAAATATCCAATTTGGCATTAGAAGGCTTTAAATAGCTCATTATTATCTAATAGAAACAGGAATCGTCAAAGTAGCAGATGAAAGTTTTACTGTTTAGTAGTTATAAAACATTTTTAACATTTTGGAGCAACTATATGATCTTATATTCCTATTGCAGACCTTAGTCCTTAGACCTTTTTCCGGCAATTTTCGATAAATACAGAGAGTTTATGTTTTTTGGGATGTACTCCAAATCGCTTTTAACGTCACATGTAAAGGGACTAATTTTTTAGATTTTCTGTTGGTCGAAACGGTAGCTGAAATTATAGTAAGACGATTTTGATTGGTGAATTTTCGACTCGCCGTTACTAGCTGTCCCGTTCCCACAACTCTTTTTTGGCAAAAGAAAACTCTACTAAAAGTTTTCTCCTATTGGACTTAATTAAAGATTCACCCTGAAGTCACCAAAACAGTCTTCAAGGCACAATTATTCAATAAGGCATCGATATCATTCTTTACTTCCCTAAGTAATAAATATTTCTTTTCACGTTTTCCTGACAAATAAACAACAGCATAATTTAGTGATTTTGGTTGCATTTCTCGCCAGCTGGTACAGTGGCGAGTACCTAAAAAAAAGACAAGTTTTTACAAAGTTAGTAGTTGTCACTGACATTATCGTGCGAGTATCGCTTACTTTTACATGTTAATGACCCCTACTCCAGAATGAAACTATAAAAGGAAACAAGAAGACAAAAGTAAATGTAAGGCAAAAACATTGTAGCATAATTTTTTTAAATGCTTAGAAAATGTTTCATTTATTTGTTGTATCATCCAAATTCTTAATTTCTTTTGACTGCATTCTGTTAGATGGTGTGAAATTACTATAAAATAACCCTCTTGGCCCAATTCAAACAGGACTTTTTGGAGCTCTACATACCTGGGGAGGACCAAATACTCCCAACCAATACTACTCGCTGTCGGATAATGCTTTTAAGTTGAGGCTTGGTACGAAGTTTGCTGACAGATAATGAGAACTAATAAAAAAAGAATGCTTCGAAGAAATTTACCAAAAAGTGAAGCCGTTTAAAATTAATGATGAACTGCTAATTTTTCATCTACGAAATACAGTTGAATCTCTCTAATTCGAAAACCTCCATTATTTGAACTTTCCCCCCATTGAAATGTAAATTAGAAAATCTAGAGAGAGAGAGAGAGAGAGAGAGAGAGAGAGAGAGAGAGAGAGAGAGAGAGAGAGAGAGAGAGAGAGAG
>JAUEKX010160898.1:0-10100 GCA_031834005.1 Dendronotus venustus
AAACCAGTCCAACATTTTATCCAACATCATAAAAATGCGATGTTGGATGAAATGTTGGACTGGTTTGCTAAGGCCTTTAGATAACGTGAATCATTTTGACAAATTAAACCTTTCCACCTATTGGCCTTAATGAGAGAATGAGAGTGTGCCTACCTATCAAGTTTATTTGTTTTTGGTAAGCTATTAATTTTGTATTATCTTCGCTTTTTATGACGCACTTCGTAGTTTGTATATGACTTTTTAAGTGTCTCGATATTAGCATTTATGGTATTGTCATAGTAAGATTTGGACATAAGCTAATAGTTTTTTTTCGTTTTTTTTGTTTAATTCATTTTTTCAATATTCTAACTCACGGTAGGTTGTCTTTTATATTAATAATTGCTCTGCATGAGAATGCATGAGATTGCATAGTCAAGACTTTGTTATATGTTGGGTTGAATTGAAAAAGTGAATTTTGGGTTATCAGGTCATTGTATAATAATAATCACCTCCGCCCCCCCCCCCCAAAAAAAAAAAAAAAAAATATATATATATATATATGATTGGACCTCGATATCTGTTAAAATTAATAAAGCTGTACACAACTTAAAAAAACAACAAAAAAACAAATATTCTGCGAAATTATCCTACATTAATACACTACCATCTACGACATTAGCCATTCATTTTACCTATGCGGAAAAATTACGCTGTGTTGTATATTAAGAGAACTTACTAAAAAATAACATCAAAATAAACAAGAGAAATCACAAATAAGTTTGAGTTTGAGTTCTTCTTAATTTTGTAAGTAAGTACTGGAATGTGGGTTGAAAAATTAACAATCGGGAGGGGATTATTCGGTACTCGAGATTAAGTAATAAGCAGACACACGTACCGTACAATAAACAAGAAACTACAAAAGAGTTAGGAATCGTTTAAAACACGATTTCTCATGGGAAAATCCAAAAGTTATAAGTGAGTGACTGTGATGATTTCAACAACGTATCTTCACCACACAAAAACAACAGATTTACTTACCACACGTGTTGTAGAACGTAATTTGGATGTTTATTGTACGTATAAGAGGATTTGTATATTTTATCTACTTGCGCCACATATGGTAGAAATCATGTATTTTATATACCGGGAAGAACACATCCCAGGTTTACAGGAGCGTAAACACTGTTTAGAACATGTTTAGTACGTACTGTTTGTTCAGTGCCGTAGGAACCGGGGGGCTACGGGGGGCTTAGCCCCCCAATATATTTTTCAAAGAAGCCCTTTTTTAAAAATCTTTCTAAAATCAATTATCTTCATTGTGAGTGTTTCGGAAGCTAACTCACAGTGTGCATATCATTCTTGATGTTAATCAAAAAACGCTACTTGTATATTTTTTTAACAATTTTGAGCCTTGCTTTCGTTTAAATAACAGTGTAGCCCCCCCCCAAAAAAAAACAACAACAAAACAATTTGCTTCCTACGGCACTGCTTGTTGTGTTAACATGCCGCTGAGTTCTGCTCCTTAAAATTGACGGGTAGACTACCAGGCGTGTTTTTGCAGTGGCATATTGATAGTAGGAAGTAGTATCCAGGCTAGTACGGGAAATAGACTCGGGCGACATTCAAAAGAGCTGTATTTTACTTCCATGATTTTAACCACACCTTTCCGGTCCTATTAATAGACTTTTAATTGATGACGTCATTATAAAGTAAAGAGATGAGATTTTCTTCTTTTTCTTTTAATTCGAACAAAAATAATGACTAAAACGAAACAAAAACGAGTGAAAAAAGTTCAAGTAAACGAGTGAAAAAACTTCACCGAGATCATCAACAGTTGTAGATATTAAATATTTATTTTGATTGAAGAAGAAGATTTTTCGAGCATTCGTGAGACCTAAGTAAACATTTGACACGCAAGGACCGTTTATTGTTACTTATAAGGAAATTGATGCAAAATTTTTTTGAATTTTTTCGTTAAATTTGCAAAATATCTAATTAACATTCTCACCAAATTCACACAATCAATAAATTGTGTTTACAAATAACGGATCAATCATCACTATATCAAATAATTTGTGAATAACATAATTGTTGAATGTAATTTTCAGAACGTCCAATCTCACAAACAACTGCCCTGCAGTAAATAACCGTTCAGAAAAATTGCACCCGCCGCATTTGAACTTTAAATTTGTTTCTAAAAGGGAAAATACGAATTCAAATTGGAGTAATTCCGGATCAAATTTAATCGTAACAGTGAGATTTTGATTAAGAAGAGATTTCCATTCAACATTTTCATGCAACATCAATCAAAATTTTGGATCGGTTTAAAATGGGTCAAAACATGGCAACTAAGGCCCAGATTAGCTATATGAGGCTAGTTGAACAGTTGCTGGTTCATTTTTAACCAACACAAACTCGCTATTAAATGAAACCGAGCCAGCATAGTGTTGTTTACTAATCAGGACACGACTCAGCTTCCATTATTGTTAAGATTTGCGTTACTTTATACGCATGAACCAATTTTCCGGGATCACATGAGTGAGTTAGCTCATTACAACCGGGTTGACCCGGGGTTGGAATAACGAGCCAGTTCGGCATAGCGGTCCAATCCCTTTTCAACAAGTCTCGTGTGATAAGGGCAGCTTTTATTATCGTAAGTTTTTATTATCTTTCAGAGCATATTGTATCAATCTGGAATATAGTTAATTTCTTCTCACACATGATACAATTCAAAACAGCACAATACAATATCTAATGTTAATATAATAATATTTATATTTACAAAATAAATTCTCTACTTTTTAGTTTTACTTTTATAATACCACCATTTTATTTTGTATTTCTCTCTCCAGCTTTCCCGGTGATATAAGAAAACTTTCGTCGATGCACTGTTACCATGCCAACATGTGCAAGTCTTCTTATAGTAAAACTGTAGTTTAAATGATACTTCAGAAACTTTTCTAAAAATATATATGTAGAAACACCTATTCCGTATTAGTGATGGACATTTTTTTTCGTTTAGAAGCCAAAAACGAGAAACGTTTTCTTGAAATATGACGTTCCATCATATTTTTTGTAAAATCTTTGGTTTAGCGACTTTTATTTTGTGTTTTTCATTTCTTTGTCTGTAAACGGATAAAATAAATGGTTTGCCCTTACTTCTTACGAAATGAAAGCTCCCCTAACACCATTCACCTGAAATGTTTCATCCGAATCGTCACTCTCCAAGTCCGTCCCAAAGTCTTTGCGTAAGCAGAGAGTGGGTGACGCCAGGTAAGGTTCCGATAAATGACCGTTGTAATTTTGAAAGGGCAGTGAATCAAAAAAAGAATAACATTTTCGGAACGCGTTGCCAGGTATATTGAATTTCTTTCTCGGCAGCTGTCCAGAATGCGATGCCGAATGTCCAAGAATTTCGTCGTCTGTTTTCGATTCAATGTCTTTACTTGTCGTTCCGTTGCGCACAGGGAAGTTAAGAATTTCTGATGCTCTCCACAGCGTCTTGATGATGGAGAACTCCCCAATGAAGCGCTCGCGGAAGCGGCAGCGCGACTTTTTGACCGCGCGTACAGACACGACAATGAAGGTACTTTGGAAGAGAATGTAAACGGTGATAGAAAAATAGAAAAACGCGCCGTCATATTTATCTTGAAATTTCGATGTCACTTTTCCGACGACAGCATTTTGTACCGACACCAGGAAGATAAAGGCAACGTTAAACAACACATACTTGTCCATGAGTGTCAGATAAGAAACTTTGGGTAGTATGGAGGAAACGAAATTCTTAAAAGCAACAACAGTCAATAGCAGTGTCAGACTGACACTCAGCCGTTTCCCTGTATCCGTGATTTCGATCGCGAACGAGGTGAATGCCAGGAAGCTGATCATATTCACCATAGCTGCAATGTTCCACAGGTAATAGTTGTACTTACGCCTGGCATGCACGTGGAACTGAAACAAAGGTTCTTTAACCTCCTTACTGAGAGCACCGTCCCGTTGCTCCACAACATCGCTCAGTATATACGTCTGCAGTTCCCACTGACCACCATCGGCAAAATTTGCGAGTGCACTTGAGATATTGTTGCCGATGGAGAGTTCTTGACGAAATCGGACGACGCGGTTGCTCCAGTATGACGAGACGTGGATACGTAGAACTTGATCGTCAAACGGGAAGGATGTGATATCAAAGGGACACTTAAAGCGTCCTTTAACTCTATACGACCACTGAATCATGACTGTCCCTTTAACATTGTCTGTACAGATGGTTCGCTTGTTGATGGAACTCTTCATCTCTACCGCGTTCGGGAAGTAAATGCGCGGATCCCACATCGATTCCCAACACACGTTCCCATTGTCGTCGACTTTGCACACGTCAAGTTTTTCTAACCAGTTCGCCGATAACAGAAACTCGCAAACTAACTCTTGTCGTAACGTGTTGATGCTCTCGATACTGCAGATGAATAGTCGTAAATCGATCGTAACCAGGTCGGCGCGTCGCAAGAACTTGCAGGTTTGCTCGAAAATGTTCACGGAGTTCTGTTGCATTATCTCTGCTTTCGAGCCGCGAAACTCACTGTTTTTCTTCGCGCGTATCACATTGTCATTCCAATGTTCGGAGGGGGTTCGGCTTTCAGGACACGCCATTTCAACCTTCATCGCAATACCTTTCCGTTTAGGAGGAGCAATAAAAATTACAACTGAAGTATCATGTTTATTTTTTTTTTTTTTTATCAAAAACTCTCTTTGCACTAGCTGAAAACATAAGACAAACATGGATTAGAAAATAATATCCCCCATAATTACAGCTTCAACTAATCAGTTATCATGGACAAAAAAATTTTTTCCTTCGATGACATCGTCTGTGATCTTTCATAAGACTAAAAAAAACTCTCGCGCTCAATGATTTTTTCTTTATTTTATTTGTTCATTTTTAAAAGTGAAGAGTTGGTCAACAATAGACTAAGAAGAAAAATATAGATCGACTTCAGAAAACTTTTTTAAGACAATCGAATTTTTTATCTGCTCAATGCGCAGATGTTTTTTCTTCTAGCTATATCTTGCAATATTGGCAAAAAAAACACAAAAAAAAACAACAAAACAACAATAATATATTATAACATAGGAAGAAGTTCTTGAGAGACAGGACACGTTGAGCGGGAAAAGCCAATATTGTTTTCCATAATATCTACAATGCACCAACTAGAAAAATAACTCGATACTTCCGCTCTTTAGAGTCAAGATAGTTGATTACCAACCGATTTTCCCATTCTTTTGTATTAGAGAGGTGGGGAAAGAAAGGGAGGTATAAGATTATATAAGATAAATAAAACAGCAACAGTTTTAAAATATTGATTAATAAAATGCTTTTTCAGTAGAATAGATTGCTTTTAGTTTATTGTATATAAAAAGGAGAAGTTCTTTTAATTTAATTTTTTTTAATTTGAATTGTCGGAAATCCAAAGACCCACTGTTTGGGACAAGTTAAAAGAGAAAGAAAATTAACTTTTTGCTGAAAATAAGATTAGATTGGAAGGAGTGGGAAGGAAAACCTAAAGTACTTTTTTCCTTTTTTTATTATAAGGTCGCTTTTATATAAACATATATATATATTTAGATAAATATTTTTAGGAAACAATTCATGCTATTAAATAATTGATAAGTAAAACTACTTGACAGTCAATCTTAATAGAAATAGAAGAAAAACATCTGAACTGAACAAAACAAAACTGGATATAAATTTAAAGAAAAAATTTATTTGAGGAATATATGTATCATTTACAAATATTTATCAAAATCGCAAATCACTCGCAAACCAAATTCCTCAATTTTTATGTATAGCACTATTGCATATAAAAGTAAGCATTCAATGTTGTCGTCTACGAGACTAAGGACTTATTTGAAGCTGAAGAAGCGCGCAAAATTAAAGGGATTCCCCAATTCAAAATTTGTACCTGGGTTTATTTAAGAAATAGAAAGAAACCCAATAA
Source organism: Dendronotus venustus (assembly GCA_031834005.1). Taxonomy (NCBI): domain Eukaryota; kingdom Metazoa; phylum Mollusca; class Gastropoda; order Nudibranchia; family Dendronotidae; genus Dendronotus; species Dendronotus venustus. The sequence goes on from JAUEKX010160898.1 coordinate 5,967, forward strand.
TAGAAAATGTATATCTAGATTTAACAGGGGCGGGGGAAGCAATTTTACATTGAGGGGGTCAAGTTGTCTAATTGTATTGGGTTAGCAAGAAAGTTTTGAAAATTAGCAGTTTTATTAACTTTCTGTTAATATAACCTGAGGGAAGTTTACGAACTCAGGCTAATATCCGCACGTTACCATATAAGGTAGTGTGCGACTACCGTGGCTGAAAATATTCAAAAAAGTTTAAGTAAAATTCAACTCTTTATTTATATTATTCCTTTGTAATCTCATTATAATGTATTTGCTAAAAAAAGGCTGCTGTCATTTTGTTTTTTGGTAACTATTTTTTATGAAAGTACATACATACTAAGCATGAATTATTTTATCAGTTAGTTAATCATCCTTTGTTTTGAAGTCATCAAAAAGCTTCTGGAATTATACGTTGTATTTGGGTTCCCATTTGGCACTTCAAGTGTTAAAAGAATTATTTTAGAGCACCATATATTTCTTTTACATCAGCATAGCAAGAACCAGAGACGGATGCAGAATTTCAAAGACTGTGGGAAAGTTGTAATCTCCCCAATTTTTGTTTCAAATTTCCCGTTTCATTACCAATTTTTTTGTAAAATCTCCCGATTCCTCCCCGATAATAGATTAAATCAGAAAGACCATAATGTGAAGTCACAACTTTCACATGGCCCCTGAGAACCAATGCTATTCCACACACAGGAGTTTCAATATCAAAAAAATCCTGTTCTGTAATTTTTGAGTAATTACCCTTAATAAAAACATTCGAGACTGCTCTTATAACATAACCAAAAAACGAAAAACCTAAATCGTATTCATTAGCAACAAGTAGATGTAACAATGGCGAGAATGGGAGAACCCATCAAATTTATTTACAATTTTCTTTTTCATGGCTATAAAATATTCATGATGTTATTGCATAACCTCGCCTAAATGTATGCAAGTTCTTTAGACGAGTATTTTTTTGCGTGGTTTACAGTATGAATTTTATATCAAGACGTCACCAAAACATTTCAATCCTACGTCGATCTATCTCTAAACAGGTGAAAATGTCGTTACGTCTGACGTTGTTATATGTCGCATGTATATCTCATCTATTTGTCTCGTACATCTAGTAAGCCCCTATAATGAGCAGTTATTTCCATTTTTTGTATTGAAAATTTTAAGAGATGAGTAACTTGGGAATGTTGTATTTAAATTTATTCATTCAAAAAGAAATATTTTTTAAGGAGTGGCTTATAATACATGAAAGATTTTAAGCATTTTCAAACTATTTACGAATTTTTTTTACCTTTTTAGCCTGGATTAGCTCGGCTACAATTAGAATTTTGAATACAAGCTTGAAAATCTTCCATATAAACTCCTAATTACACCAATTGTATCATTATAAAAAAATGACCTGAAAAATTTACATATCGAACTAAATAAATCTTTTTAATACCAGCAATCTTAGAATTAACTTTTTTTGGCTCGAAAAATGCTTTGTGTTTCGAGTAACAAACAACACATATACACCAATCTTCATTAGGCCGATTAATTAAGACATCTCGAGTTCTTATTACCCCATTGTCTAAATTAGCCATTATAAAGAATTGACTAAAGAAAAAAATATTACCCAAAATTACAATAATAAAAATAAATTTTATCTCAACGGTAAAATAACCATAAGCTTTTAAAGGGTTTCATCTTAGGGTTTTGTATTCTCTTTTTACCAAAGAACATTTTGACCCAATTTCCAATTTTCAAAGCAAAAATACAGTATATGCATACTCTTGTTAAGTGGGACTCTCGAGAGATAAAAAAATACCTGTCCCACTTAGTGAATGTCCCAATTAACCGAAGTGTTTCTTTCAGTAAGAAAGTTCAAGGGACCGAAAAATTCAGTCCCACTTAGCAAAAGTCTCACTTACCCAGTACACTGTAAAATTAAAACCTTGATTAAAAAAAAAGTATGAGATTGGAATGAAATTTACAAGAAAAAAAAATCCATGCTAACATATAAGAAAACCAAAATTGCTGAAATAAGAACCAGTTTCTCTCTCTTTCTCTCTTTCTTGAAAATGCTCGCAGTTTAGCAGTTTATGTTAGCTAGCGTTAAAAATAGAATCCACAATATAAATTTAAATTTCATATTTAATGTTTGAATGTAACAAAATAAGCAGAAATGAATTCCTATCACCTCAAGATCTACCTATCACCTTATTTATCACCTTGAAATTTTAAAAGTAATATTTTAAGACTTGGCTACTTGGCAACACACGTGCAAGAGAGCGATGATATTTTGAGTGAGAAACAAAACAAGATTATTGGCTTTCCACTCTTCTTAGCAAAGTTTTGGCAACCCTCTAAATCTAAAGCGATGAGAGATAGAGAAGGATAAATACTGTAAGCCTCATCTCGAGACAACCATTATACGAATAAAAAATTTACATCAAAGTTTTTATAGCCCACTCTGTGGTTTTACCATACCCAAAATGTTTGTGACGAACTTACACTCCAGTCTCACCAGTGCATCAATCTGTACACATGTGTAGCAAATAAAAATACCAAATTATCAGGTTTTCGTTTTTTTTTATCTTAATGAATTCAGTTACTTTGCTACTTCAAAAATGTTCAGTCTTGTTTTTAACTGAAGGGTGAAATGGGGCTAGCATTTGGCGCATCAATTGATTTTAAAATTATGTCCAATCGTATTGTATTTTTTATTGATTATTGATTATCAATCAACTTTCTTGTTGTTCGTTTTCTCCTGTTGGCGACCGCTCTCGTCTTCCGATTCTTCAGCTTTGTAATTGCAGTGCTTCTCGCCAGGTTTCAAAAGTCGACCAATGTGATCGTATTTCTCCATGAACTGCATCTCCCATTCAATGACTGAGTCCATCTGTAGAATTAAAGAAATTTCTTTTTGACTAAATATTATTATTGGTACATTCTTTCTCTCTGTGTCTACCTGCTTCTTGGAACTAGCAAACCATTAAAGATCAAGGAATTTGCGAAGGAAAATGATTGACGTGTATTATTATTAAATATTAAGTTCCGTTAAAGTTAAATACAGTACTACGCAAATGATATGACTGTAATGAGAATGAAATTGTAAAGAATATGGTCGATTTAAAATTAGATTTAGGAGTTACTCATACGACAAAACTTAAACTACTAAAGCACGACTTCGTGACGTTAAAATGTATTACGAGGTTGTTAGGTTGGGCACGCCTTTTTAGTTTTTTGATAGATATCATAATTGAAACTAGAAAAAAGGGAGGCAGGTAAATAGGAAGATATATCGAAAAGCTTTCATAATAGAAAATAGAAAGCTACACTAAGCTAAGTAGATATTAGTAGATGGAAAATAAAAATAAAAAGGTTTATTATTGGCAATGATGATGATGATAACAGGTGTTTTTTCAACCCACAATTCACGTGCTGAACGTTTTAAACACAAGTGCGTAAAAACATATTGTAAGTTTTATGCTGACTGGACGCATTCGGTGAAGTTATAAATAGACAGCTAAGAACAGCCTTTTTTCAAATCTGCGCCCATTAAATAATATGATAGAAACTTTTTGCAAAGTTGTTTTGCAAAGAGCACCATTGCTTTTATGATAAGTATATATATATATTAGGAAATCATTTAGCCTTAAATACGATAAATTTACGTTTACCATGCATATAATAAGATACACCAAGAATGAGAAACGTACCTGCATTGAGTTGAGGTCTGATAAATCATCATATGACTCTTTGAACATTGCACTGTCGATTGAGAATGTACCAAGACCTCGACTGGCATCACGACCAGCAAATACATGATATGGTCCGTCTAATACAAAAATAATATATCTTGTTATAAGTGGCATGCGCGTGTATATTATTTTCAAAAGGTACGGTAGTGAAATAAAGAATGTTATAGAGAAAAGAATTAATGTCTCGCAGCTAGTAAGAAAATAATGTCAACAAGATATTTTTGAATATATAATATTTTTGAGTTCTCATATTTCGTCAGATGAGTTTATCTAAATAAGTATACTATTTCTACTGTGAAATAAATAATCCCAATTTATATAATATACAATAGGAGTTGAGCAGCAACCGATAAATGCGCTGCAAAAGCAACCTGTACAGGGT
>JAUEKX010161118.1:0-11288 GCA_031834005.1 Dendronotus venustus
TAGTACATCAAATATTTGTGAAGGAAAGTTAGAAATCAACTATCTTAAGATTTTTTCAATGATAACTGCTTTTTCTTGCTCTCCTCCGTTGATGTTTAGTGCACTCTGGATCTGCTTTTGCCCCAGTACAATAGCTCGTAATTTGTAAGTAAACGATTTCTTACGAAGGTTAATTATACAGAAAGGATTTGGTTTACAACTTACCCTCTTCTTTATTGTAGGAATATTTGGATGGATTTTTGCTGTATGAGTAGGAATAAGTTTCTGTTAAATATATATTGTAATGCAGAGGACTTGCGATAGGCAAGACCCTGGATAAGTGGGACTTTTGCTAATTCTCGGCCCCTTGAACCTCTTTACTAAAATAAATACTTCCGTTAGTTAGGAACTTGGCTAAATGGCAACCAACTTTTTTGGTTACTTGAGAGTCACGTGCGCAACTTAACCGTAAAAATACACCCAAAATCACAAAAGAAAAACACAATTTACCTTTCGAATGATGAAGGATAGAAAGGATGACGTCATTTGAAGAGTCCTAAATTGAACGTGAAATATGTTTATTGCTCAACCATGAAAACTAGGCATGGTTCAAGCATAACATTACTTTCAGGAATCACATATTTTTAATAAAAATAAAAATATTAAGTATTAAAAAAATATATATCGAATGTTATAAATTAAAAATTTAGAGAAATGTATTGATCTTAGGCTTTTTAAAAATTGATACCATAGATTTTCTACATACATTTAAATGTTCGATTTCAACGATGGTTCTTTCGAAGGCAAGCGTTCCACTGATGCGTAAAGAAAGTTATAAAATAGATAATTAGGACGAACAAAAAGAGTTGCTTAATACTGAAACTCTAAGATCAGAGGTGGATCCAGGTGTCAAATATCTTCGGAGAGTAATTGTTCAAATTTGAATTCGTTTAATCATCTGTTTTTTTCGGCGATATTTTTCGAAGGAAAAGAATTTCGGGCATTTTTTTTTTCTACTTAAATAGAAATAATCGCAAAATTTCGTCAATCGAAGAAAAAATTTGTAATTTTATTTCGCTAATCAATGAGTTGAATAATGAATAAGTTTTCGCCTCTTGTTTTGTAACCTCCCAACCGGCACACGACATTACAACATTGTTTTGACGTTTTGACGTCGTTACAACGTCCAAATGACGTTGTTTTAAGATACGTGTACCCGCTGAGAGCACTCTATCCTAGTGACTTACAATATTTTGTTGTTTTTGTTGTTATCGATGAAGATAGATGCTTCACCGTCACCGTCAAACAGTGTTTTCACTATTCCTTCATATGTGCAAAACTGATGCACATACGTCTAAAAATAAAACAAAAAAACAACGAGAGATAGGTAGACCTTCGATTTAGCGAACTATCAAGAGAGCGAAACATTTTGTTCGCAATAACGAGGGATTCGTAAAAAGTGATTTCACTAAATCGGGTTATTTTATGAGAGATTTTCTTTGTGAAAATCAAGGGACCAGGGTGTTTTTTTGTTTGTTATAATGAGGGATTCTTTAAAAGCCATGTTCGCTAAATCGAACGAACAGGAATAGACTCCCTTTTTACGTGGTTGACACCAACACTAGACCTCGCCTATATATTTACTCACTATCAAGCATACCTGTGATTGATCTACCCTAATGCAGATTCACAATAGACTTACTGAACTCGATGACGAGTTATTGTTCTGGTGGAAGATTTCCAATTTTGGATGTAACGCACTGCTAGAAGAAAACCAGTAAAGTATGTAAAGTATGAGCAATGCCGTAGCAAAGTATTTATTTTTAGGGGGGCCATGTTTGGAAAATGTGGTTATTGTAGTGTCGGTAACAGGAAAAAATCCACCCAGGAAAAAATCCACCCGGAAAAAAACCACCGGAAAAATACCACCCGGAAAAAATTAGGGTGGTTTTTTCTTGGATAGATTTTTTTTTGGGTGGCTTTTTTCCGGGTGGATTTTTTCCTAGATCCTGTAGTGTCGTATAAGGTGCCACCATGGTTGGCGCCGACTGAAAATTTTTGCTTTTTGATTCTCTAGATTGGCTTAAAAGGCATCCTTTAGGTGAAAATTTGACTTGAAAGTTTCTTTTTTAAACGTTTTTAACATACAGCGAAAAACAAACAAAAAAGCAATTAATACAAACATTATGAAATTGTAAATAAATGAAATTTTTATGTTTGTGTGCCAACACTTTTTAGTTCGTCATTAGTTTGTCGCAAACAAAAAGCTATATTCCAAAAGACATTAAAAAATAGCACTTTATTTGTTTTAACAAGCATATTTGACCAAAGTTTTTTTTTTTGGGGGGGGGGCTACATGACTATAAGCCCATATGACTATCAGATTTTTATGATTTTATTTTAGGGTTTGCACATGTGAAGGAGCACAAAAAATTAATTGTTTGTTGAGAAACACTATAAGATAATTGTCTTTTCACTCTCCTTCGTAGATGTTGCCGAACTGACTAAATATAATTTTAAGATTGTGTTTGTATAAGAAAAGTTGGCCCGGGTCAACTCAGCAAGGCGAGCCAACCCAACTTTCTCAACCCGGGGTCATCTCGGCAAGTTAGTTAACCCGGGGCAACGCGCCTCATATAATCACCTCCAAGACTTCCTAGTAGGATTGTAACCGGTTGTCATCAAAACAAATTTTTCTTGCTTTCTTGTATAAATGCTAGCCGGAAAAGGTTTTTCCATGAGAATAACCAAAAGGAGAATTTAATAGAATGAAAAATCTGTATACACACTATCTCAGTATATGTATAAGAAATACCGGAGTATATACCTTGTCTTCCGAAGAGTGAGTTTGTATATTTCACCGGTGGTTGTCGCCAGTAACATGTTAAAGATATCAGGAATGTTGAAAGGCTATGAGAACGATACAAAATAACACAAGCCCTCGCTTGAAACACTAGCATGTAGACACAACAGGAAACATTTGCTTATAGATAAAACTTTGCGAATAAGACCTTTAAAAAAAGGTGTTTGGATTTCTATATGTTTCAAATGTTTTATTATTTCCAAAAATGCCACAATAAAATAAAAAAGAATAGAATTAACATTACCTCGTCACTTGATGTTTTAACCGACTTATTTAACAGGTACTGGACTTCTGCTACCTTATAAACTGGATCTAGACGTAAAAAAAACTAAATACTAATCCGTTACTCTTTTAAAATGATAATATACACACTTTTGTATAAAAAAACATAAACATTCGATTTCGTCCCCAACATCTCAGCCTTTTTCTCTATTTTTCGATTTCTGATAGTTTTGAAGAGGCGAAGAAGGCCGGCCAGTCAGTTGGCTAGAAGAGCACAGGAATGAAGTTGGTATGCTATCAGCTGGGGGAGATCCAGGTCATAGTTTGGCAAGATGATCAACGGACAGAATAGTCATCCAGCCGAAAATAAGTCATCTAGCTGGGTGGAAAAGTCGTCCTGCTGACAAAATAGTCATTTAGCCGTCAAATTATTAAATTTTTGTGCCTTTTTTAATTTTGCATAAAGCTAAAATATTATAAACAACGCGAGTATGATAAGATGGTATACACGGATATGGTAGAGAAATTTAGTTTATTTAACTTTGGTGACTTGGTGACTGACAGTTTCTCATAGTTTCTTTACTTTAATATTCCGATCAAATGATCGCGACATAAACTGGACAATCCATTCCATCAAAAATCCATCAATTGATCCTCCATTTTCCTTTTAACTTTTTCATCCCTTCCTTCCTGTTCAAACACATGTGACTTTAAAAATAGTTATTGCGAGCATTGGACTGACCCTCGTGTTTTTATTTAATTTATTAATTTTGAGATTCTGAAGTTTGTTAATTTAAATTCCTTCAGAAGATCTAGCTACTATTAGGCTTGAATTAAGTTGTGATGCATGCTAACTATACTTTTTTACAAATTTTTACGTTTCTTACAATAAACGATGATCGTAGTAAACTGGGAAGCTTGTTAAACAATTATCTAAAAGATATTTCGGCCAGGTATTCTAATTTAAAGAAAGCTATAACAAGAAAATATCATACCTATGACAACCTTAAAGATAATTTTGAAAGATGGTTATTTTTTTGGATTTCTTTATAATTTCAATATAACTTTGTATTATTTATCTGAGTGAGTACTTTCAATAATCATAAATAGAAAAAAATATAGCTACCTTGATTGCTTTTCTTTGCATAGGTATTTCTCCCTGAGGTAATAGTAAAACCACCCAACAGAAAAAGAATGCTTACAGCAAGGGCCATCTCTGCAACCTGTTACAACCAGCAACAACAGCAACTCGCTCTGTGTTAATCGATGTACAAATTATTTAAACTTGATCAATATATTTTGGTTTTTGCAAAAAAGAATAGAAGAAAGAAATGTAATAACAAGTCTGTGAAAAAACGACTTGTGTTAATTGCTGCTCTTTACAAATTGGACAATTGGTGGTGTTTTTTTCAGGAGTATCATAGAGAAAAAATGGTATTACTTCCATGCCCACCTACCTTTTCTTACACACAATTTGCCAACAAAAATCAACGAGAAAGAAATGACACATTGTTGGGCACATTACTCTTCTTTTCTAATAAGTGTATTTGATTTGTATATATTTTTTTTCATAGTGGTATTGTAGTTTGGCAAGAAGAGGAGTGTTTTTTCAGAGTATCGTGTATAGAAAAGAAGGCATTACTTATCCGATTTACCCGCCTTCCTAAACATACCGTTTGACAAAAATTGACAGTGACAAAATTAACGAAAAAGAAATGACATGCTTATTATATTTTCGTTGTGTCAGTTCCTCTTCTTAACTAGTTTCATTTGTACTAAAGATTTTCTTTATACCCGGTTTTTTGTTTATAGCCAACCGAAAAGAGCATCAAATTTGGCCTAAGCAGCTGCATCTACCTCAGCCTCAAATCTAGGTTAAGCAACTCCAAACCTTTTTATAACCTTTATCCAAACTGTTATATAAAGAGCTTTAAAAAATAAGACGTATGCGTTTTTTACTTGTTTGTAACATTAAAAAAACGTCAACAAACCAAGCCTTTTTTTTAATAATCTTCTCTCTCCATTGACGGCTCTTAAGCCGAGCGGAGACTCTTAAGTGAGGATATTATGCCCGAAAGGCTAAGCAAGTCATACATAAGCAATGAGGCTAACTTCTCTATAACATACTTTGTGCAAATCTTAAGAAACTTTGAGCTTAAGACAACATATTACCTAAGCAACTTGATACTGAATTGAAAAAAATCAAGTTGCTTATAAAAACGACTTGTAGCAGTCTTTTAAATGGTATGTTTTTAGTTCATTCAAAATATTATTAACTATTTTTTAATACTCAACTCTTATATCTTAAAAATAACCTGGAAAATTTTAACAGTCGGAGGTTTTTAATAATAAACACACAATCTGCCAAAGTTTAAATTATAGCTTTTATTGTAAAATTTTGAAAAGCGAGATGAGAAAAATTTACAGTACATCATTTATAAATTCATCATCTTTCTTTCTTTATATAAAGTGAATGTGTTGATAATATAAAAACACTGTATAAAAATACATTTATGTATTATAAAATTTTAAACAAAAAATCAAAAAATAACTTTTAAAAAGGACAAATATAAAGTCAATTGTTTGTAAAAAGGAACTTTTAGTGACTTGATCTTTATTACAAATTACTACAATAACTATACTCAACTTAAACGTAAATGATTAAAATAAAAAAACACGTATTTCTAAAAAACAATTTCTACAAACCCAGGCCCTTTCGAAAGATTAAGGGAATTTAAATTTTGTTTCGAACAAAAACAAAAGCAACCAAGGAAAAATAACATTAAACAATTATCTGAAATTGTGTTATAAAAATCTATTTATAAATGTTTTCTATCCAATCCGTCAAATGGTTAGGGTACATGTACATTTGTTAGAAATTTCAGAGGCAAAACAATAGAAGAGTAAAAAAGAATATTATTTATTGAGAAACATCGTCATTTCACTCTCCTTTAGATGTTGGCAACTCTGATTTTGTTCTAATATGAATCATCGTTCATCATTCTTTCTTTATTGGCAGCTTTACGTTGTGTATCAACATCATCTACTGAATCAGGTTGACGATATGGAGGCTACAACAAGAAAAAGAGACAAATTATAGCAGCTTCCTAGCACCCAGATGGCATACGACGTCCGAACAACCTTATTTGGGCGTTGTTACAACGTCAGATACATAAACGTAAATGTAACGTGTGCCAGCTGGGAAGTATCTTGTCAAAAGTACGTTGAATTACTATACTTTAAGGCCAGAAAATTTCGCTTGAAGAAAGTTGCGCAGTTTCGCGGTTTCGCGGTTTTTTGGCTCTTTTCGCAAAAGTTTTTTTCCCGCGAAATATTTGAAGATAAAAATTTAATTTAAGTTTTAAATTTTTTTTTTGAAAATCTTTTGAAAGTTTTAATGAATTTTGAAGAAAAAGAGGTCAATTTTTTTTTCGGAAAATTATTTCTTCTTCTTTCTCCAAAATTAGAGTTTCTGATACGATTTAACTGACACTATAAAGCACAGATACCCAGAGGAGAATGTACAGTGCTTCAAGCACATGAGTAGGAGAGCAAATAAACAATGACGACCTGAGAAACACTACGTCAAGATGTCTTTTCACTCTCCTCCACAGATGTTTGCTACATGCAATCTATACAATGTTAACATACTCTGGTGATATTCTTGGCGACCATCAATCGATCTAATAGTTCTCCAAACACTGGCATGTTCTTCTTACGCACGAAATCCAAAAGCTGTCTTTCACGTGTAGTCAAGTCAGCGTAGAGCTGTGTTATGTTCTTCCCTTGGAAGCCAACGCAAAAGGCGGACGAGAGTTCAGCGAAACAATAGTAGATAAGCCCTAAGATGGAGACGATGATACCGGCGATCATGACATACCACAAGATGATCAAGATGTATTGGTACAACACATGCTGGCTCAACTCACATACGAAAGTGTGTTTGTTGCTCACGATGTTCTTCAAATCTTGGCCAGCATTGGCGACCTGACATAAACCGAAAGCTGGTAGTAAGCCGTGGCCCGCCTTTGCTGAATCTCTTGGGATCGTGTAATCGTGGCGTTGGTCAGCGGTTAAACCTAGTAAAAAGAATTATGGGAAATATTAAAAAATTCCAAACTTCGTAAGTGCGTCTCAATCTTTTTACTTTCTATCTCCAAAGAGCATTTGCACAGCAGGCACACGACATTTTAATGACGATATTTGGACGTTGTTACGACGTCAGAATGTATTTTCGACTCCAAATATAGAGTATGCTCACAAGTTGGATCTGAAATCGAATCTCGAGTGCGTAAAGCATCTGTGAAAAAGAACTAGAAATCAATTATCTTAAGGTTTTTTTAATTATCACTACTTTTTTACTCTCCTCCGAAGATGTTTGAAGATGCACTCTTCCACCGCTGAACTGTATACATACCTAACCAAGAAGTCCAATTTGTTCCAAAAGAAACAAATTCACCATTGATCGCTGTATCTATTATAACCAACCCCAATATATTCACAACGACGTACAATACCTTCACCAAAGCGTTGAGCATCGTCCTGGCTGTGCTGTACGGTGCGTTTCTTCGCGTAAACAGTTTTTGTATGATCTCCTCATAATTGATCTCTTCTCGTTTCTTATTCTTAATCGTACTCTTTAGCAAGATAAGGTCGGCGTTGACAATGCAGTACAGTAAATAAGGGAGGTAATACATGAATCCCATTGCAGCAACGCCAAGTGGGAACCATTGGTATTGTAGGTAAAATGTTTTCTCTAATGTTTTGCAGTTCTTGTCTGTGTCGGCGTCGCACAAAGCGCCATATTTATTCTCTCCTAAAAAAATACAGAAAAATATAAAGAACTTTTTGTTAAGAAACAAAAACTTAATGTTTTTATTTTCTGTTTTCATACTTCACAACTATCCAGCCAGGAAGCAATGTCAGAACAATGTTGTTTGCGACGTCGTTTTGACGTTTCGACGTCATGTCAACGTCCATACAACGTCCATACAACGTCCATACAACGTCCATACAACTTAACACCGTATGTTGGCTGAGTGAGACTAAAATTGATATGAACTTTATTTGTGTGTTGGAATTCTTACTGGTCAAACCAATTCATGTCCATATATTATTTTTAATACACCATGATTGAATTTATTCATTAAATAATGATTGTGTGGTAACTGCTTGTTGAAGAGATTCCATAGTGATGGGGAAATATTTAAGGTGTGTCTGTTCATTAAGAGGTTTGAATGTAATACTACCAAGCATACAGATATATAATAGACCTTATGCATCATATACCACATAAAAAAGCTTTTGATTTCAGATTGTTGTTTACCTGATTTAATTCGTAATCGGGGATAAATCGGGAAAATTGACACGAAAATTTAGAGGAAATTTATAATTTTCTGATTGTTGCATAAAGGGACTTACCATCGTGAGAGATATCAGCAGGGATACCATAATATAAACTTTGAAAGTTTGGATTAAGGTCTTTATAGATGTATACTCCGTTGATCCAGCATGCTTTTGCAACAAAATCATTACTAATACCATGGTCTTTGGGAACGATGCAATTTACCTGAAATGTACCAAGGAACCAAACAAATATATTTGTTAAAATACTAATCTCTAATGTTTTATCTGAAATTTGTAGAATTTATAAACTGTAACATTACGTTATAATGGATTGTTTTATCCGTTTGTAAAGGTTTTTGAATTTTTTAAAAAATATCTTGAAAGAGTTGACCATTTATCGAACTTAGTGAACATAATTTCTATAAATGGATACCTTTGTTATCAAATTAAAAAATTCAACAACATCTGAACATCAACATCATATGTTTTGTACTATCGTAGGGACGTCAGAATAACGTTTTAAAGACTTTGATAAAACCTTGAATCAATGTCGTTCTGACGTTTCGATATAATGGAGTAAACACAATGCAAACAGCTTTATTTCCGAGAGCACTCAAACTTCAACTTTTAAAATCAAACACGAAATCTTATGAAGGCTTTGTTTTGAAGTTTATTTTAGCATTTACCAGAATGAAAGTGTCATTCAGTCTTTTGACACGAAGGATATGCAAAGAAAACAGTTAACTGACAAGAGAAAGAATAATTTTCTTTTCATACAAAGAGTAATGTGATACTTAACGGAACAGATATTTAACCTTTTGCAGACTGAAACACAGTATAAATAAACCTAAAATAATGTATTAGACACAAAACAACCTATTCTATATAATACTTATTTTTAAACAAATGCAACATTGCTGGGTCGTAGGTCCTGTGTTAGTAAATTAAAAAAAATTCAGGCATTCAAATAAATGCTAATTCATAAATAACTCTTATCAATGCTTTGATTGATATTTAACGACCAACAAATACTATCAACACTAAGTGTTGTTTGGAAATTCTAATCGCAAAAGAACTATATAGTTTAGGACTTAGTGTCAAATATATAGACAACAAGCTAAGATGTGATGTAAGGAAAAGGTATTATCGGTTGATTGTAACTTTCTCCCTTTTTATTCACAAACTACAATCCAAAACAAAGAAACAACTATCAAAAACTGGTCCTTTTTCGATTTCAATCTGATAAACTTGCTCTTTTACTATGGACAAGAGTGACACTTTATGAGTATCTGATAAGAAAATATCTGCATAAATATCATAGATGTCCTTTAAAAATAGTTGGAGTCTACTTTCGATCCAGAGAGTAAATGTTTAGAGTCTAAAAGAAAGATTTTACACTTAAACTTCACAAAAACCATCACATAAAGTTGTCATTTTCTCTTGTTTCAGGTAAGCAGTAAGTTTAATAGCTCTCACCAAAAGGATTTGATAGTGAAAATGAAATGATTCAGACACCTTTCTTAATCTGAAAACAACAACAACGGTACTCTAATAAAACCTTTCTTACCTTATCTTTCGCCCATGATAGACCAGTTATTGTTGCTGTCAGCATCAACACTTTCACCATAAGAATACGGCTGAATTGATCAGAGTAAGGGTCTTTACGTGGCTTGATCTTGATGGAGATCAATTTCTTGAGATCTGGTGGAGCCATTTTGATGCACGAAAAGCTCTATAAAAATTTATTATACATAAGAGATTAAAAAAGGACAAAACGTTACTCTTTTCGCTTATAGAGAATTTTTCAAGTTTTCACCTTGGTGGGCATGAAATTGTAATTTCTTGAAATACAAATTCACTTTAGTAAAGATTATAAGGACAACCAATTATTTATCGAACAGAATTGATGTGAATATCTGATATAAACATTCAGGAAAAATATATAGAAAACTTCAAATATAGAAATATAAGAAAAGAACCGTTTACCTGAGACGAATCACTCACGAACCTTTTTCTGTTTTTTTTTTCTTTTTATATGTCACTTTACTTTCTTTCAAATATAATAATTGTCAGTAACCCAGACACTAACCAACATAAAGTGTCAAATAGTATACCATCAGCCCTTTGTGTATGAGTTTTTTTTCGTTTGTTTGTTTTCGCTTAAACAACAATCATACAAAATGTTTAAACAAATATGACGTATTTGTCATTTTTGTGTCCATATCTCTGCGAGGGACTTTGTTACCAGGCCTCCTAGGTAGGATTAAAAGAATACTCAAACAAGTTTTAACGACGTAAAGGACAGGTAACAATACTGTTGAATTTTAAAAATTCTAATAAATACGACTCCGGTTGAATCATAAAGTGAGAATATATGTTTTGCTTCACATATTCACTCGTGATTCACTACTGCAAGAGCGGCGTCCAAGAGTGAATAAAAATACAAAATACAAAAATTAACAATTCCCAAGTGGGAGAATAAACTCGAAAATATACGTTTCTACAAACTTAAAACAATAACCTTTAATAAATATACCGTAAATGCTCGATTTAGCGCCCCTTCTCGAATTAGCACCCCCCCTGCTTTTTCAATATTTTTAATAAGCGCCCCGGGGTTTTTGTTGGCATCAAATACGACAGACGACTGATATATTGAGGAGGCTTCAAATGAACTTTTTATATTAGATGAAGATGAGGAATTATGAAACGAAGACTTAAACAACGTTATCTATCTTTTATTCACGGTTGCAGCGCTAGCGAAGATCGTGTTTCAAATCAAAGTGTCTACTACTACTACTACATACTACTACTACTACTACTACTACGAGATTCGGGAGTTTTCAACACCGTGTAAAAAGTTCACGAAAGTTTTGCCACG
>JAUEKX010161228.1:0-11287 GCA_031834005.1 Dendronotus venustus
AGAAAGACAATTTTAGAGGCTTTTAGAGCGTTTAAAGACAATTTTAGACCCAAAATTGCCCAACCATGGTGGGCAACTGTTTTAGGAAGTTTTGGCCCCTCCACTTTTTATATTGTGCCGCGGCCCCTGTATTAATTCGAAAGGACAAATATGAAATTATTATTTTATGACAAGATTTATGACATTTTATAATAAAATTCGTATCAATGTCCTGTGCCATAAAAAAGTTAAATCTCTTTCATGCAAATTTCTTGTAGAACTTCATTCCATTCGTTAAGTGTTTATAATTGCCCAGCGTATCGCAAGAAATACGATATTACAGAATTATTGATATTTAATGATACTTTTTAGAATTTTTTAAATATACAATGGACTTTCTCTATTTCGAAAGTTTCACAGTATTTGTTCGAGGTAGAGAAAGTTGAAAAAAATTTATATAATATAATTCAACTATTCTACATGACAGAGAAAACCAATTTGGAAGACAGCTTTGTTCACCTTTTCATGTTAGTTGCAAACCTCAGATATCTTTAGTCTTGTACTCGTTGCTTGTAGTATTGAACGATGCGATGTCACCTAGCAGTACATATTGTAACATGTGTTATCACAGTATTTTGTTCTTGGAACCTTGTGCTCTGTACAAGAATCTTTAATTAAGTATTCTTATGATTAAAGCCATTCTAAAAAAAGTGCGATTTTCCACTTCACAGTACTGTTAAGCAAATTCTATGGATCTAGAACGCAAAAAAATGTATCTAGGCTTGCCTGAAGTTTCTTTTTAAGAAGCGGAATATAAAAGTCGAAGAATTACATTTTTGGTAGACCAGACAAGTTTAAACTGAATGAAAATCAATGTCACAAAGCCAATTTCATAGAAATATGTTTCAATATAGAACTCCTACCATAGAATCTCGAGTTAGAATTGCCTCTAAGCGATGTCATATATGTTATAGCAAAAAGTTTACCAAAGCTAACATGGATACCAATTTTATTGATTCCTATGTGGCGTTTTAAATGTTGTCACAATGTTTGGAGTAACATACGTTATATGCTAAGGAAAGATATTAACACTATGACAATAGCAACATTAGCTAAAAAAAGTCGGTAAGATATGCGAAGGAATCACTTATTGTATTTGCGGTGCAAAAAATTACGTTTTGGCGAACCAATAACATTATTAGTGCGTTTGAAAATGAAAAATAAAATGTCCAATAAACAACTGTAACATACGTCATGCCTTTTTGCGGAAGATTCATGAAATTTCTTCTAAAATCACGTTGTATAGTTAGTAACATATAGTTTAGTAATATTTTTACTTAGAATAATACTTACTTTCTATCTATTCATGCTTTTTAATTATCTCAGTAGTAATAGTAGGTTAGTAGGTATAGGAAGATTTAAAAACCAAAGAAATTTTAAAACTTAACTTAAGTAGTTCAACTGTATCTTATGAATACATACCATAACGTATGGTAACAGGAAAAAATCCACCCGGAAAAAAACCACCCGAAAAAACCACCTGGAAAAGATCCACCGGAAAAATACCACCCGGAAAGAATCCACCCAAGAAAAAATCTACCCGAGAAAAAATTCCCCCGGAAAAAATCCACCCAAGAAAAAAACCGCCCACCATAGAAATTACTTAATCTATAAATATTTCAATGGATCTATTACCTTATCAATGTCAAATTAAATTGTCACATGGACAATTACTGTACTTTTCAAAATAAATCGTACCCCCATGTTAAGGATATAGGAATTCTTTTATGTTCCCCAAATGAAGTTTCCACCAAAAATTAAACTCCTTGGAAGAATAATATCCTGAGGGTAATCCTCCACTAAGGAATGTATTTTTTGGAAAAGCCATAATTTATTAATCATAATATCTTAAATGTCTAAAATTTTATTTTTTTATTCGAAGAGATACAGATCATGGAGGTAAAACGATAAAAACTTGAAATCTTGAGTTTTAATCAAAGACTTAACATCAAATTGTCATTAATATGTCGAAAATGCTGAATAAAACACAAGAAAATATTTACAAGCGCTGAAAACCAATGTTATGGGCGATACTTTAGAGATTGAGTTGATTCTATCTTGATTTGCATAATTCATCGACAATTTTCTGAGGCTCCGCTTTTTAAGACCGTTTTGTATCATTTTCGTTTTGATGTTCTTTATGCGGTGTCAAGTAAAGTGGCTAAAAGAAAAACTTGACATCGACATGACCAAATTTGACTTGACACTTTTTTTCCGGGTGGTTTTTTTCTGGGGTCCATTTTTTCTGGGTGGCTTTTTTCTGGGTGGATTTTTTCTTGGATGGATTTTTTCTTAAATCCATAACGTATGTTGCAGGCAATTTTAAATCACTCCGCATCAACGCCTGTACGGTGGTGAAATAACAATTACTTTTGGTGCAAACTTATTTATTTTCAATTCATATCGGACAATAGTAGCTTTTTGAAGAGCTTTTGACAGATTTTGAGCACTTCGATGTGTTAGCTTTTTCTATTTGTAGCGTCCAAACAACGAGTTTGTAGAAAACGATTCTGGTTCGTTGGTCCAAATGTCGCACTTGTTTTAGAATGGCTCTTTACCATTACAAAGATTTTGATGATCTGCAAGAACCCGGAACCCGTTTTGAGTCTTGACGAAAAAAAAGACTTTAAAAACCAAAATGAATTAGAAATGTTCATTGTTTTTATTATTATAGAAATAAATCTAATTTTTTAATTCAGCTTATAGCAAAAGTATTTATTGGCATAAGTTTTAACACAAAAAAAGTGGGGTACATGACACCAGAGAGTATATAGAAACCATGCGCTGTGTTTGTAATAGATTGTAACTTTACATATTGCGTAACCTGTATTCATGGATGATAAAGGGAAAGAAAAGTATGAGTTAAAAGAAAAAACTTTTTTTTGCGCGCCACCCTGTATATTATATAAATTATACATTTCCCCAGTGTATATATTGTAAGAAAAAATTGATTAAAACGATAAAATGAGGAGAGAAACAACAAGGCATGAATAAAATTTGCCTTACTTAGTCATTTTGAATGTATTTGTCTGTTATGTTATGACATTGGACAACTTGACTGGACTAATTAGTAATTAGCACCAAACAAAATCTTACCGTATTATAAATTCACGTAATTCCGTGTTAATTTTTACTTCAGACACTGAAGAAGAAGTGTGATAATAGTTTTAATGTAAATTATGCCATTACATATTATATATTATTATTTCACTAGTATTTTGTAGTCATGGTTCTGAATTGAATAAATAAAATGAAGGAATTAATTATTTTAATAGGTCCCCGAATAAAAAGCATCAACATTTCAACATTACCGTGTCCAAAGTAAAGGGAAAGAATTATAAAAAAAAGTGATGTCATGTCTGAATACAAATATATTAATAAAAATAGACTGTAGTAGTATGGTAAAAACTACTATTTTTTTAACATTAAATATACAAAGACGTCAGACGCAAAACTTTTTAACGTATTAAAAATTTATGCATTAATTAGTTCTTTAAATACCCTCATAAAAATGTGCTCTAAAACGCTTAGCTAACGTCATTATGGAGCAGAAGGGACATTCTATTGTAACAATATGAAAAAGGTTCTACTCACTAATGGAATGAGTAACCTCTTTTGTGGGTCAACCTATTTGTGAGGAAAAACAATCAAAATGTGTTTATGCTCTAACCATTTCAAAAATTCAGCTTGAGAGAAAACCAAGAAAAAAAAGAGCACTTTGTGCTAAAAGTAAGCGCCACTAACTTTATTATAAAATTCGCTTTACATATAGCAACAAAGCATCAAACCTGCATTATCCATTACCTTTTTAAGTCCAAATATCAATCGTCTGATTTTACAATTAAAGTATTATTAAAGTATTATGAAACTTAATGATAAAAATAAAACTATTGGTAATATTAGTAACGAAAATTATATGCTAGATATGATTTTGGTATTGCTTGCTCCATGTCATTGTTAAAAAATTGATCTTTTCATTAGTCATAACTGCAAAAAAGCTATCCAATATGTAAAACTGAGTTAGTTAAGAACCTTTTATTCTGTTTACAGATGCCATTTTGTGTCAAAAACCACTGATCTTTTTTAAAAGTAAACTTTACAGCAGTCAACAGCAAAGCCAAAAATCTATGGCTGTAAAATTTTTGCTCTTGGCTCCAATTTTGCATTATTTGCACGTGAATGGATGAAATTCTATCCATACAAAATTGTAGGCAGATGGGTTAAATTTGCAGTTGTATTGCTATATAGCTAGCATGTTATTAATTATATTATTTTAAAAATCGATTTATTGAAACTTCTATACGATCAGAGAGAGACAATTCGCGAGCGTTGTTCAGACTATTTTAATAGGCTTAGTGATCTCATTAAGTTATTATGTGGAAAGATTCTGCGCTAAACTTGGTGTTTATAATATATATTTTAAACTTATTATTTGTTTTATAGATTGGATTGCTGTAGTAGTTGTTTTCTTTTGTGTTCTAATTATGTTGTCTTCAAGTAAGTTAACTTTAATACTTAATAATAAATATGTAATAAAAAATACTAAGAAATTAGTACGTATTTGCCATAAATAGCTAAACAATTATTGGGCGGAATGCGAAATAAGAAGTACGTTTATTTGTTTCAATTAATAGATACTCCATCAATCAACAGTGATCTTCAACAACGGCTGAATCATTCTAGTAGAAGTTTAAAGAGGCACTACAATGAAACGATCGGAAAGCAAAACATGAAGTCGGTCGATCCAAATCATCGTTTAAAAAAAAGATTTTACGTTGAGCTTTCCATTGAATCAAAAACAGACACAGATCAACATCTTTCCAATAATGATCGCTCATACCATGTGATGCAGCAACTCAACACGAAGAGCAAAATCACAATTGATCATCTGATTGGTACACTAAAAGAAAACAATATTGTACTGATCCAAGGTGCTGGAGGCATTGGGAAAAGCTACACATTAGAGACAGCTGCCCTACACTGGGCTGAAGGTAAAATATGGCAAGAAATGGATTTCGTTTTTCTTCTCGAGTTTCGAATGTTGAATCTGTACCAAAAGAATAATTTTTCTTTAAAAGGATCAATTGAGAAGTTATTCCCAAGTGTCTTTACGAATTTACAATATGATGATTTATTACGTGAAGTTGGTGATCGAATCATATTTCTGATGGATGGTTTGGACGAATTTGCAAACTTCAATAAAACTCTAACTGAAGCTAATACTCTTTCCCCTTGCACTGACTCATCGATATCAACTGGTTTTTATTCACTTATACAACCAAAATGTTTTCCAGGTCATAAATTAGTTATCACTGGAAGAACATCACACTGTGAACAGTTACGAAGCTCTTTTAAAGATTTGTCAATTGATAGTTTTAACATTGTCGGCTTCAGCTCGACTCAAGTAAACGAATATATTGAACACTATTTCTATTCAAACAATACAAAAGCTAACGGATTGAAAGTTGTTATCAAGCAATCACAGAGCTTACAATTGATGTCAAGAGTCCCTGCTTTTCTTTGGTCTTTGTGTGAACTGCATCAAGAAACATCAAGTTTTGGTGACATTGCAACAATGACTCCCATTTTCGCTTGGCAGTTAACAATCTTTCTGCGCCAACATTTACGTCAACTTGATGAAAATATCTCAAATCATCATCCTATGGGCATCTTTGAAAATCCAAGAGTTAAGAAATTGGTTTCTCATCTATCTGAAGTAGCAGAAATGACACTTAGAAGAGACGAAGCTCTCATCAGCTCATCAGAACTTAATGGCCGAATAAACGTTGCACAACTAGAAGCATCTGGTCTTTTATGCAGAGTAAAAACAACTTTTGGTGAAAAAATTCAATTCAACCACATGCAAATGCAGGAGTTTCTAACAGCAATACACTACATTTCTAATCCGAAAATTGGTTACGATCAGTTATTAATATCAGATTCTCTGTCTGGCGCTGTTTCCTTTTACGCAGGACTTTCAGGTGCATGCTTACAAAATTCAAATTCGTCCAAAGACTTGAAAACCTTTGTCACGACTTTAAGAATATGTGTACGAGAACAAGATATTATTACTTTTCCTGATCATATATTCATTCACAAGAATGAATTGTTCTTAGAAAGTCTTTTTGAGTTCCAAAATCATTTGAGTCCCCCCCTATATTTGGAATTTGTGAAACGGAAGATATAATTACAATGCAGCAAATATACGACAAGTTTCTTAAAGGTGGTACCATCCAAACCTTTTCCTATGAATTCTTTATTGTCGTTAAAGATTGCGTAAATGCTCCAAAGTTTTACCTGTTAAATGAAATAGTTAAAGAAATAAACAGCTGTGATATCCGAAAATTTGCTGATTGGGACAAATATTTCCAATATTGTCCCCTGAAAGAGAACGATCTACGCCTTCTTTTAAAGCATGACTTGAACAAAATAAATGGTTTATTTGTGAGTGTAAAGAAAACTTGTAGTTCGACCATTGCAATATTTAGTAACAATATGAAATTGAAATCCGTCATAGAAAATGAGATTTCGGTATTAAAGAATTCCCCAGTATTTGATCCGCATATAAATGATGAAATAAAAGTGCTCGAATCAATGTTGCTTTCGAGTCATAGTTCAATAAAAATTATTGCATCTAATTTACAAGCTTGCGATGGACAAAGAGAACAACTTCAACAGTTCTACAATGACACAGTATTTTATTATGAAAATTTGCGAAAAGCTTCAGTTTTTGAGAAACAAATTAATGAAACATTTACAAGGAAATGCCAAGCGTCTGTCAATCATTGCAGTCAAGTTTATCTCAAACAAAAAGAAACAAGATATAGTACAGCACAGTTAGTTTATTTCTTTAAAAATTTCGGACATCACTATAATGGTTACATAACACAACTACAACTTGTGGAAACTTTAACTTCTGAAGAAACCAAATTCATCGCACCACACATATGCAACATTAGCAGGTTATATCTATTTAACTCTGGCCAGTATCAATTGGAGATGCTTCGTATTATCACGCAAGAAATTTTGAACTGTCCCCTTGAGAGTCTGATAGACACATTCATGATTGATTACCATTTGCTAAACCGAACCTTTGATTATATTACCACCAACGAAATGTCGTTAAAGAAAATACACAATGTAGAACATTTCATTGTGCGGATACTTTCTAACCCAACAAGGGTCTTCAAGTTGCTTCGTAACAATATCTTACAACATCACCACCTACCTTCATACAAACTACGACATTTGCAAATACTTACCAATACCCTCACGCCACAATGCTGTGACTATCTTACAGAAATTCTACCATTTATTGAAAAGATTACTGTACAACCTTTCACCGGTTATTTTTACCCTACTTATGTCGTTAACTATTGTAAAAGTGTCATTGTCGAAAGGCTTAATAACAAACTACCATCTGATTCAAAGTTTGATAATATTTATTTGGAAAATTGGAAATTGCACAAAGATAGCGAAAGTGTCTTTACAATATTTTAATCAACAATATGTGAAATATTATTTATATTCCATTTAGTTGTTTATTATATTCATTTCAGATTTGATCATACGTATATAAAGTTTTTTCTCAAAGTAATTCGTTTTGATCTTGCCATTTAGTTGTTTTTTTATGTAAGTAAGCTTTTTCGTTAAAGAATTTGTCAACGAACTTGTTCGCAAAATCATCATTCACAAATGTTTTTGCCAAAGATTGGCATGTTTTTAATCACACAAAAGTTACTGCTCTATACAAAACAATATGTTTTTCTTATATACACATAAAATGATCGCCGAGTGAAAAGTGTATGAAATAGAAATATATAAACATACTTTTTGGGTATTATAATTATCACGAATGAGATATTAATTTTTCTCTTTTGAATTTATTTCCTTATTAGTTTTCATTTTTTATGACAAATAAATATTATATTAATGTTTAAGACGTAGTTTATTAAGTTGGACTTACACTTTCATCAACTAATTATTTTAATTGGAGGTTTTCTTCAAAGTTCTGATTATAGTTTTTAATTTTTAGCAAAATTTTTAAAAACTATGTCGTTAAGATTAACTTAACCCTTTGAGTGTCAGCCCCTTTTGGGAAAATACTGGATTATCAGTATATGTCCAATTTTCAAATAGTGCATCGCTATACACATTGAAACTAATCATTTTAGGTAACATTCAAAATGAACTTTAATTCTCTTTCATATGAATCCGAATCATCGACCTATATTTTGAAGTAGTCAAAAGTTATGGCCTCAAAAAGCAGACAGTATTTTAGAAATAGAACTCAAAACTGACCATTTGTACTTAAAGGTTTAAAAAAGGTATTGACACAATATTGTGGTGTAGTAGGTACCAGTTATCGTTTCTGGTCATGTGACTTGTGTTTCTAATGAAACCTCTGAATAAGGTAATATTTCAACGGTGAATTTTTAAATTTATTTTTTCGCTTAAATACTATAATTTATAGTATTTTTATTAATTGATTTAGATTATTAATATCAAGTTAATGAAATTATTGAACAGATTTATAATTATACACCTATATAGTCAAACTTAATATAGATCAGCCTTATGTAACGGTGGCCAACACATAGTATGAAAAGTAGGGGGGGGGCCTAGGGGAGGGTTCCAAATATCAACTGTTAGTTGTCATCCATAGGCGCATGTCGTAATAGGAGATCCAACAGACGAGAATTATGTTTAGACTCTCCTTTTTCTATTTTTAATTTTGACCCAGCGATTACACATAATTCAACCCTAATAAATCTATTTTTTAGATGAGTAGTACTTATTTACATGGTTATAAAGATCACATTAAAGCGGGAAAATGAAACTACGAACAACTTTTTATCTCTTTTTTTTTTGCACAGCAAGAAAATAAAGGGTGACAGTCTCTTTCACCTCAACTCTTAATCTAATGCAATAAGAGGCGTAAACGTAGATGTTGTCATAATATATTATATACATATATATACATGTCGTGCAATTTTTTCATATTTTTATAGTATAGTTTATAGTATTATAAAAAATCTTTATGTTTTAGTAATCCAATTTTGTGTTAGAGTCAAATTTTTAACATTTATTAAGAATCCTAGACTCAAAACCTAAACTCTGAATAATTCTATTTGATTCAGGGATCTCCCAATCAACAAAATGCTCTCAAGGAAAATGTTTAGGTGCCTCAAAAGGGCCATTGGTACTATCACAAGCTTTGCAAACAAGTGAGGTGTAGGAACTAGCCTAAAGTAACCTACACAAATTCTCATTCCACTAAAAACAAATTTAATCTTGAGAACTGTGATGGGGTTGAACTGAATAATAGTCATATTTTAACGATACTATGTATATACTTGGTGCCTTCACGTTTATGACTGGGCGGACCCCAGCATCTTTTTTGAGGACCAGAATAATCGAGCTGCAAAACTGTCCTTTTGTTCAGGTAATCTTTTCTGTGACTTCCTTTTCTATATCTTTTAAATTTAATTAGCAACATCTGTGATGGATAAGATGGATTTATGGTAAGGTTCTGACATTGGTTGAATTTGATAACTTTGGATGGCTTTGAGAAACCGTTAGATCCACGTAAGCTTTTTCCAGTTCAACAAAAAATGCCTCGACCTACAGGTTACGAGTTGAGTGCCTTAACCACTCGCCCACAGCTCCATATCTGAATAATTTCTCCTACGAAATAGAAATACATAAAAAAGGCCGGAAAAAAGGGC
This sequence comes from Dendronotus venustus, assembly GCA_031834005.1. Classification (NCBI taxonomy): domain Eukaryota; kingdom Metazoa; phylum Mollusca; class Gastropoda; order Nudibranchia; family Dendronotidae; genus Dendronotus; species Dendronotus venustus. Next base: position 9,768 of record JAUEKX010161228.1, read on the forward strand.
GGAACGCCAGTGTTACGTCTTGGCGGAGATTAAATATTTTCAATTAAATGCTGGCCTGGACTCCTGACAGTTATATAGTCCCTACTACTCTTCTTTTGTGTTATAAGAATCTTTTATTCTGTGTTTATACTCACAAAATAAAAGATTAATCCCACTCACAAAAAATAAGATTGATATAATAGGTCAATAAGAAGGAAAGACATGGAGAGAACCATCATTAAAGAAATTGCCATTCTATTCAATGAGAGCATTTTTTTTTTTTTTTTTTTTTTGCATTATTACTCATATTATAATATTCAATTAACAAAAAAAAAACGAAACGAACAGGGATAGTTGTGATAACTAAAAACCTTCACACAGGTTTGTTATGGTAAACTTGAAATTAACTTTCTTTTGCCGATCTAGATTAGCATACAGTGAGTTAAGTTATTCGTTTAGTTTTATTATTATACGGTGTGTAAAAATGTTAATGTTATACAAGTAATCATCTTACTATATACATGGTTACATTGCAGTTTTTACGGTTTTATTTTTATATATCATATTACCAAAAGATCTCTTTAATATTAAACATGATAATATTTTGAGAATAAAAACTATTGTTTATATCATATATTATGTTGTTATCACAAATGTGTGACATTAGCATAATTTCTTATCTTCTTATTAGGGTCAGATCTCATTTTGTTTTGTTTTTTCAAACTTATCAAGGTACACACTTCAAGAAGCCATGCATTGTCATATAATACCACATTTATCATGACAACACGAACACACAAAACTATGTTATAATGAAGTGATTTTAATAGTCTATTATATTTTTGACTTTTGACAAGAATTCTTTAAAAACCTGCCAGGCATAGAGTTTGCTTAATTAGGAAGCATATTATATGTCTTAATTAGACAACAGATATCCAATTACGCAATAGGTAAACAACAAAAATACTTGTTTTAAGATTTGCTATTGCTTAATTAGGCAACTATTGTCTAATTAAGAAGCTGAAAATTGCCTAGTTAGGAAGCCTTCCTAATTAAGTAAAAATGCTGACTGCCTATGGTATGCCTGTATCTATTTTATTATTTTAAAGTGTAGAGCAAAGAGAACTAAATTTTTTAGTTACAATTCCAAAACGTCGATTCTAATTTTTATACTAAATAACAAGTCTAGTTAGTTTAGCTAGCTAAACAACAAAACCTAAATGATCTTACATTTAGTATACTATGAAGAATGTATATTGCAAGTATGTACCATTTGTTTCGTAATAAGGGTGTCATTTTGTTCATTTTTACCGCTCCTCTTTATGTTTGCTATTATTCTTCTTGGAGATTTAATCCTCCGATTAATGTGCTTTTATCTAGATTTGAATCTTTGAAAGTCCTAAGATTTTGATCTGTCAATCATGACAATTCAAAGATTTTTAACCTAATTGTCCCTATTTAAAACTGATTCAAATCTATATTTATCGACATTGTTTTTATGTTTTTAGAAAGGTATAATTTGATTTTCAGAATAAAAACTT
>JAUEKX010161339.1:0-11286 GCA_031834005.1 Dendronotus venustus
TTGATTTATATAAGTGTTTTCCACCCAAGACATTCTTATTCCAACCCCCCTGGCTATTAGCTTTTGGGGGATTTTCCACCCCCCCCCCCCCCTACTATTCCAAACCCCCCCCCCCTTCTATTAGGCACCAGAGAGTATATATTGACTTTTTTTTTTTAAGAAACAGTGTGAAATGTGGAAATAGTATATAATAAAAGGGTCTACTGGAATAATCACCTATGAAATGAAGATATGAAGAAGGGTGTACTTATTTCTCCAAATGGAGAAAATTCATTACAGTTGAATTCATCACATTCATTGCATGGTTTTGAGAATAATGCATGGGAGAATAAAAAAAAAAAAGAACTCCCACCACTTAAAGAAACTGTACAAATTTATCGCAAACAAAACCCTAGAAAAAACCAGGAACTGTTTGATAAGTGGCATGATGGAAACCAGACTTCAAATCGAGAAGAAAACATTTTGAAGAACAGTGAAATAGTTGATTGTAAAAAAAAGGACAGAAATCCAACCTCATTAACTAATATTAATCAAGTCACTAATATTAGATACAAGCATGATGATAAAGTAGATTTTCAAAATTGTGATAGCACAAATACATTTTCAACAGTGGATATCCCAAATGAGGAGATTTCATCTGCCAATAGAGATCAATATGAGGATTTTAATTTAACTCCAGAACCAACATTTGTCTTTTCTAAGAAAAATGACAACAAAAACTTAAATGAAGACTACCAAAAACTTGCTTTGGAACTTGCTCTCCAAGACTCAAAAAAATCAAAACAGAGAGAAGAAAAAAGTGTTTTACCAGATATTGTTTTGGTTTTTAATGTTGATGATTCAGATGTAGTTCATAAGAAGGAGAGAGAAGTTTTTGAATCAAAGATCCAGGATGAGGATATTAGCATTGTCTGCAATGTCATTGAGAATAATGTTTTTGTAGAACTTTATGCAAGTTTTGAAAGATTATGTGAAGAGGCAGAGGCAGTTGCTTTAGAAATGCCTCTTGAAGGGGTATGGTAGTTTTAATCCTTATATTAACTTTCTAATTACGTTTGCTTTTATATCAGTGTTACAGTAAGAAATCTTTGGAAACGTGCAATTTGCTGAAATCTGGATTTTGCAAAATTTTATTTTATTCAGTAATATAAATATTTGGCAGGAATTTATCTTTATGTGCACGCTCTTAATACCATGGTAGTTAAAATATTATTCAAAGCTAAATACACCATTTACAAACACCAATAGCAACAACCAATAACAATAATTTTACATAGAAATGTTAGCCAATCGGTGATTGTCATTTTCTATATATGCATATATTGATTATAGATTTCAACATAAATTAGTAATAAATCACTGCATTGAAAAACCAAATATGTATGATAATGTTTTTACAGAAGCCTGGTATAATAATTATCAAGGTTAAATTGTCAATAAAAAAGAGTTCTCTGAAATGGCATCAATATTTTAAACTTTTAGCGAGAATTTAATGGCTCATTTCATGAAGATTTCTATTAATATGATTATTAAAATATCCACCTTTATTTAGTTTACTCTTCGACCATCATTCAATAATGTGACATCTTCGTTCTGTAAATCAATGATTACAGATGATGAAGGTATAATAAAATACTTAGGTGGATTTTTGCTCCTTGTCTCTTATAAATACGATGTTTACCTCTTTTTTCATCGATTAATAACATAATATAGAGTTTCAATCCAATAATTTGTATTGAAATTTAAGGAGTATTAATACTCCAATCAAGCATTTACTTTTTGTGGAAGTTTGTTGATGTAAATTCATCTGCACCATGTCGGTTTAAGATATATATTCTAAACTTTTTTGAACAGTTTAGATTAAAACATTATAAATATTGTATTTAACCAATTTCAAACATATACCAACCACGACATTTTTAAAAATATTCATCTTCAGGTCGGAAAAAAAACAAGTAGAAAAATTTGGAATTAAATAATTCGGCTAGTTTTCAAGAGGGCGCATTGGAAAGTAAATTTTTATTCGATCATTCGATCATTTATTTGGTTTGAAATATTCCTAAACTGTTTTGTGCTATATTCTTCTAGTTGATATGATAAGTGCACCGTTTTGTGTTGCTACAAAGAAATTGTTCAATGGGATTGATAACCACAAGACTTTTTTTAGAACAGCTCAAAGATCGATGTTAGTAAGTAGACAGTTTTTTTTAATTAAGGGCCTGATTGTATTGAGGTGAGTTGACCCGGCTTGTTTTCAACCTGGCTCCAGCTCGCTAATCAATGAACATTTTAAACCAGGCCAGGACACGCTCAATCCATTTGCTTACTTTTGTGGACACGGCTTAGTAATCATTACTGTTTAGATGTGCTGTAATTCTCATGCGCAAACCGTTTCTGACCTGGGATTGCATATTACAAGGATAAGCCAACCTGTTTTTAATCTGTCTCATAATTGAAACTTTTTTTCATATAACTAATCTTTCGTTATTGTTGGACTATTTTAAAAATAGATTTTTCTTTAAACAAGCACCGGGTCAACCTTTATTGAATTTAAATCATCTTACACAAGGTTGGAAATTTCTTAAGAAACATTTGGTAAATTTTTCAAAATAAATACTCAGCCTTCATAACAAAAACTATTAAAGAAAAACATCAAACAGGAAATGAACTATCCTAATACATTACTTCGGAAGTTGGAAAGTTTAGACCAGATACAGAGACTGTGCACACGAACCAGCGGTAGCTATAACAATTCACAGGCAACATTGGCCTCTTCGAATCGCTCTTAAATTTACAAATTTGGTTCGTATTTTATTGGAACGTTAGCCCATGCTCTTTCAGGCAATTTTTTTAAAGTACCCAAAATAGAAGCATTTACAACGTCACAGAGTAGGTTGTTACAAGAGTTGTCTACTCGGAAGTAGAACAAATTTCTTTGTACGCTTTTTAAGCCAGTTGTGTTTTCGACTCGGTCGTTTTCGTAGTACAAGCTGTTGTGGTACAGTTTTATTATCATGTGCTTATATACCTCAACCATATAACCTTATGATCTCCTATGTGCTAGAGTTGGTAATTTAATTCTTGTCAATCTTTCTTGATATGAGAAGTTATTTAAGTCATGCACGATTAGTTGCTCGCTCTCTAACATATTGATTTTTTTTCGTATGTAAGGTGACCAAATAACATAGGCATATTAAAGATGTGGTCTGATGAAATTGGTGTACAACTGTATAAATAGTTCACACTCCATATATAAGAAGCTTCTGTGAATGAGTCCTACCATAGAATTGGCCTTTTTAATCTTTTCTGCAACATGTTCGTCAAACTTTAGATCTCAGTCTATTGTTACTCCGAGGTCTTTCTCTGCAAAGACATGTTCTAACTCATAGCCATTCAACATGTATGTGTGTGCATGAACGATGTTTTCAACAAAAGAAAAAATACGTGACATTTTTCTGACCAGCATTCAAGTGCTTTAATGTCTGCTTGAAGCGAAATTGAGTCTTCTCTAGATTTGATACACCTGAAGATCTTTGTATCATCTGAAAAGAGATAAACAAATGATTTTACCTCGTCTGATCGAGGTCATTGATTTAGATGACAAACAAAATTGGAGCAAGAACTTCCTTGAGGTATCCCACTTATAACTGGTGCCGAAGTAGATCAAGTTCCATTAACTTTCACAATTTGTGAAACAACAATCGAGAAACGATTTTATCCATCGAAGAATATTTCCACTGATACCGTGGGAAGCTAACTTTGTTAACGGCTGTGTGGAACTGTATCGTATGCTTCAGCAAAGTCGAAGTAAATCGTATCTACCACATTTCTATCAGCAATATCATCAATGCATTCCTCTAAAGAGCTTAATAACCGTGTTGTCGTGGATCTTTTATTGATGAAACCGAATTGTTTTAGTAGGTCCTCTCGGTTAAATTGTTCCATACTGTTCTTTTTCAATATCGATTCCATAAGTTTGTATACAATAGAGGTAAGACTTATTGCTCTGTAGTTAGCAGCAATATCTTTCGGACTCTTTTTATAGATTGGTGAAACGCATGTTTTTTTCCAATCGTCAGGTAAATCGCCATCACTCATTGTTTTGTTCAGGATTAAGGTAAGCGGCCTAGCAACGTGGTCGACTAACTCTTTCAACATTCTTGGGTGTATTTCATCTAATCGAAATGCCTTGTGTACGTTTATGTCGGTTATCTCTTTCCTGATCATATATGGAATTTAAAAAAAATTTTTTTCTTAATATGGAATTTCACCTTCTGGTTCCCGTGTAAACACACTACAAAACTATCGTTGAAAGATATTCGTTTTGTCTTCATCGTTGAAACGTAGTGATGATTTATCTGTTTCATTTTCACTCTTGTCCTTGACTTCAATTTAGTCCGTATGTTACTTACCGTATATTACTCTATTCCGCACTTTCTTGTATGAGTCGTGGATTAATTGGTGATTAGGTTGGTGTTTGGATCTAGTATTTTTGTTATAAATACATTCCATAGTTTATTCACTTGTTTATGGGAATTTTCGTTGTTGAAACTGTTAGACCAGTTTACTTCGGAGAGGTGTCTTTTCAGATTTGTCAGTCTTTTGCACTTAGAGCCCTTTCTTCAGGTTTTCTCAATGTTTTCCAATGTTTTATTTTTTCTCGTCTGTAAAAATCAGGTCTATTATTGATGGATCATCTGTACCCCGACAGCGAGTTGGTTCAAGTACATTTTGGTGGAGGAAGCAGTCACGAGTTGCCTCTAGGAATCTTTCTTTTTTACTTTTCGACACACATATTATCAACCTGTCAATTACAATGCTTGTAACTTCAAATTTAAAAACTTTGAAAGTAATCTCTTATTATAAGGCACCATCCTTAATTATCAAACTTCACAAATTATCGTCCTGTATATGTATTGCAACAATACATGTCATGTGATGTAAACGCAAAACAACAGAACAAGGGAACAAGTCAACAACTGCTGATACCAGGTCGTTTTTTAAAAGACGTGTCAAATCTGTAACCAAACCGAAGAGGCCTAAGTGTTTTATTAAGGTACTCGCATTCAGTATTTCAAATTAATTTCAAAATAACACTGTTAGAAAGAGAAATTTATTAGATTTCAGAATATTTTCACTACCTCAAAATAAACACTTTAAAAGATAAGAGCGAAAAAGTATAAAGTGTCATCAAAGGTCGACATACCTTAAGCAATGGAGGTTAGGTTCCCTAAAATACTTAAATATTTTTGAATCTTAAAACTGGAAATAACATTTAAGTTGAGATTAAATTTAAAATTCTAGTTACTTATAAAAAAGTGTCCGAAAGCTTTAAAAGCTTTTCATATATATGCGTATATGTATAGCCTTTTTAATCTCATGAAAATCGTGGAAGTGGAAATAGACGCTAAAGGCAGTGTCATCACCGTACATAAAAATGTTACAGTGTCTCAGGAGTGATGATACACCATTGAAATGAATGAGACACAGAATAGGGCCTAGTATAAACTCTTCGAGTACTCCACAATGAATAAACTGAGGTTTCCAATGCTCCATTGTAGGGGAATAAAAAGATAATCGGTGATCAATTTCATCTAGTTACCGGTTATCCCCTACTCACTCTGGTAGTTTGTCTATGATTAAAAAGTAAATCACTGTGTCAAATGCCTTATGATGTCCAAAATGTCCATAGCTCTGTAAATATTGCCAAGGAAAGTAATACCTTAATGGATGAACTTTTTGCGAAACTTTTTTTCGCGATTTTGCCCCTAATTCGCTAAATTTCTAAATTCCGCGAATTTGATGTAAAAATTTAAAATCGCGAAAATTAATTGCGCTAAATTATTTACGAAAATTCCAACTCACGAAATTTATTAACCAAGAAAAAAATAAAGTTGAAAAATCCATCCAAAAAAGGCAACTACAATTTTCTTTTCTTTTTATTATACTTAATTAAATGTCAAACGAGAAATTTGCAATTTTTGACCATCTGATTCTCGAAAAAATTTTTCCATTAAGGAAAAACTGTAACTGTTTACAAAAAACTGTTTACACCTGTTTTATTATTATTATTAAATTATAACGTTTAGTGGAAGAAAAAAGAATTTTTTTACATCTATCGTCTTAGAGTAATTTTCACAATGAACGAAGTAATTATCACATCGTTAAAGGTGAATTTTACTCCATAGAAAGGGGGTTGATATGCTGATTTTTTTGTCTTGCCAGATAATCGCTTGTTTGATCATCAATTAATGACATGTATGAAAATTTCACTTCTTGATAAAATAAATAAAACATAACTGTTCAATTCAAATAATCTTTTCTAGACGCTAAAGCAACATCAACCCCTGAAACATCGGCTTAACAGTAAACATTTGCATAATGTAATAAAATAGCCGGGGTTGAGATATTAATATTATTATAGTATTAATATTAGTATTAATTTTTCCTCAACTTTAACAAGAGCTAACGAAGTTGAGAAAAGTTCGCTTCATTGAGATACATTTTATACACTAATTGCTTCAAGACGAAGCGTTCCGGAGATAATAATAATAATACACGATATGCTACTACACAAATGCTAGCTAAGTGTTACATGATCAATGATGATTTAAAAATATTAATATATTAATATCTTTAATATCTCAAGATCTAAAGAAGATTTTAAAATTACTCTTTTCCATTAAAAAATTCGACTAATTTGCGACAAAAATTGTCGACATACCTTTATATACAAATATGGAATTTGACATTGCACCTTTAATCTTACCTTTATTTTTTTTATCCCTTAAGTCTAATTAATAATTATTTTAATTCTTTATTTTTTTGTAGGTTCGACACATCTTAGAAAATATCGTGTTCACACTTGGTGATAATGTATTTTCCAATACTCATAAAAAGAAAGGTAATATTACATTTCCCCCTATAATGTCACAACTACTGTAATTATTCGGTTAAGCGTAACATATCTTAACTTTCGTCTTTTATATCCGCTCATGCTTATCTTTCAATTGAGTAACCATATTCTATAAAGAAGTATTCTCCTCGAGATGGGCACATGTTTTCTTTTAGAAAAGTACAGCTACTGGGTAAACAAATTCTAGAATATTACGATAACCAGATTCCTTTTTTAATTTTTATGAAGAACACAAAATAGGTACGGTTGATCATGCAATTCCATGTTAATTGTATCTAATTAACTAAATCAGTATGTTACGGTGGTCCATTTTGCCAATAAATATAAATACAATAATATACAATAAAAACAATAAATAAAAGTTCACAACAAATTAAAGTCGGTTCGTGTGTTTTTCTCCCCTTAAAATCCTTTGGTGTAAATAGAAGTAGAAGGTGAAATGTGTGCAAGACTTAAAGCGATTAATATCGAGCTGACAAGCCCATGTGAAGAAACATGGAGGAGTGACACAGCATTAAGCTTTGTAAACATTCTGATCTTACCAACAAGGTAGAGGTTGGCATTGCGAATTGTTTATTCTCTTGGGGCTAGAGCATACTTTAGTTCTTCTTGTCTGAAACGTCTCGGCTTTTCCGGTCAAACCATGTTGTCAAATCTTTAACTTCGTCTCATTGCAAGTTTCTTTCGCAATTTGCTCATCTAGGAAATCTAGTGTTTGAGAATATCTAAATCACATCATTCTCTTCTTTTTGCCTCCAGCGAGCTTTCTTACATCCAGATACGAAATATGCGTCAAATGATAGCGTAGGTTTCATTAACAAAGTAAACACTTATTATGTAAATGACATCTTGCAAATATTTTTGTATTATTCCCATATTTTGCTAAAAACACTTCCTGTTATATTTTTTATCTGTATTACACAATTTTTAACGGTAATTATAGGTCTCATATCATTGCTTGTTTCTGGTTCATACAAAGAAGCATTTGTTTTACACGATCGTTCAGTAATTAGCAATGTATATCCTTTGAAGATTCACAATACTCAGTCGGTAAATACAGATTCTCGTTTAAAATTGCACAATACATGGTTAAAATTGTTAAAGTTCCAGCCCTTATGGAAAATTCGTAACTATTACGGTGAAAAGATCGGACTTTACTTTGGTTGGTTAGGTATGTATTGTTTAGTTAGTTTTGTTAGGGGCCATTCAATGGGGGGGGGGGAGGGTAAAAATGGTCAATTATGTGCGAACGTAATAATTGAATGGCCCCTTAATGGTTCATCAAATTACAAACACTATTGAAGCGTTTAATTTGTAGAAATTAAATTAACTTGTGTTTTTACAAAATAATATATATATATACTTGTATTTTGTTATAAAGAGTCCTCCAGGTCTGTCATCATAAGTAGATTATGAAATAAAAATATATTTTTTTATAAAAAAGTATACATACAACTCAATGTTAGCAAACAATGTAAAAAAGAATTATCAAGAATAATTTAATGTTATGAATAATTTAGAAAAGTTTTGAAATGGATGTACTCATCGTTTGCTACTTCACACCCAAAAGAAGCTAACTAGCGGAACATTTCCCTGAGTAACTAGAAGATTAATCTTAACAAAACTTTGTCTGAAGAAGTATAATACATTTTGGACAATCTCAGATGGTCATAAAATTTTGTCAATGAATTAATGAAAAGTACTTCTTTTTTTTTTTTTTTTTCTCAACAAACAATGTAGGTGTCTTAATCACTTCATTATGGATCCCAGCGATTATTGGAATACTTGTTTTTTTTTATGGGCTTGTGGCTTCGTAAGTTACTTTCTTGAATAATCTTGCCTTCGATCAAATTATGGATAACAATGCACTGATGCTTATGTATTTTTATTTTAGATATAATTCAAATAGACAAGCGTCTTCGACATCTACAACTGCCTTTATAACAAAGGCTTTTGATAACGAGGGAACGCCATATTTTGCCTTTCTTATTTGTTTATGGGGTGAGTTTTTTTTGTTTTTTTTTACGGTAGACGACAAATCAATGATAAGGTATTACAGATTAGAATCTCCATAAAAGCGGACATCATCGGTGCAAAACGCAATTGTCTGCTTTACAGAGATGTCCGTTTTCTAGAAATTTGACCAAAATTCAGTTTTTTGGAAGGAATTTTTTATTAAAAAAAGTATTTTACAAAGATTGTACTTGTGCACGTATAAGTATTTATTTAGCAAAGAATTGACAAGAACTTACAAGCTTTGTTAAAATATGCTTTAATTTGAAGATTGCTTTCGATTCTTCAGTTCAATTCAATTGCACTGTATTTATTTTTTATCACTTTTGTCGGTGAGCGAAATTATCGATAATGGTAAATAAACAGCAGCAATCATTCAACGCGCCGGAGTAAGTGGCTGGCGGATTTATGAATAGTATTTTCCAGGGAACTACCTAACCTGGGCCAATTGATTGAAATAAAGCGATAATCATACAATTCAATCAATCAATCAATATCAAAAATTATATTATACTGCTGCAGGTGTCCCAGCAGCTGGGGTAAGCATCAGTCACCAAGATCTCCTCCAAACTTCCCCATCCAGGGGATCAGCATTAGAAAGATTGAAATCAATAATGTCCTTGTTGACACAGCGGATCCAAGAATTGAACTCATGTAATTCGATCTCCTATAATTCGAAAGATCATTTAAATCGAACAGATTTTTCAATACCTTCAGAGTTTACTAGAAAACACTGGAACTCCTATAATTCGAAAACTTGTGTAATTCGAACAAATTTTGAGACCCCTAGAGAATTCGAATTACATGAGTTTAACTGTATATGCAAAATTATCCATAGTTGATTCATTGATGTTTATTAAGTTAGCGATGTATAATTGCGGACTTTTTGGTTTGGGTATTTGTGTTTTTTTTTGTTTTGTTTTTTTATTTGTTGTTTTTTACGTACGAAGTTTTTGAGAGCCCAGATTTTTTCCGCAACTCGGATTTGATTTTTACCAGTAAAGTACGAGTACCCAAGTGTCACGACACAAAAACTAGAAAAATCTATCGCACAAATTTGCCAAATTCCTGTGACACAACTCAGTTGAGACTTTATTTTATGCTGGTGTTCAAAAGTTTACAGTGTATATTTTGTTTACCATAATGTGGCACAGAGTGGAATGTTAATTACCCAATTTAAGGGAATAAGCAAAAGAATAAGAAAATCTCTTGTTGAATCTTGAAAATCGCCTGTGGTTTATAAAGAGATAAAAAATAAACAAGAACTTACTTCCTAAACCTATAAAAAAATAATTATCTGATATCTTTTATAGATACAAACAAAAATCTAATGTATTTGCATGGCAATTTTATTTTATTTCGGAGGTAAATTTTATCCCATTAGGCAAAATAGGAGCGTTTTCGGGTAGGTAATTTCTTTTTACAATTAAAAAAAAACCGGCTTGGCAATGAGCGCGCCACCTCGAGTGTGTCTGGGCATCTGGTTTAAGAAAATAATTAAACCATACCTTAACAGTGCCGTAGGAAGCATAATTTTTTTTTATTTGGGGGGGGGGGAGCTACACTGTTATTTAAATATTTAGGCTCAAAATCGTCAAAAAAATATACAAGTAGCGTTTTTTGATTAACAACAAGAATGATATGCACACTGAGAGTTAGCTTCCGAAACACTCACAATGAAGATAATTGATTTTGTAAAAATTTTCAAAAAAAGAGATTTTATGAAGAAGAAAAAAATGGAGAGGGGGCTAAGTCCCCCGTTGGGACTAATGGGAATAATGTGGCTTATTTGAACCATTACAAATAGTAATTATGTTATTATGCAAAATTCGATTTAATGTTCTCAAAGTGAGTACATACATTTAAAGTAATCTAACCAGACAATTTTATACCAGAAAATATAATAGTAAGAAAAATTATAATCTATTAAAAAGAATAAGTTTCAGTGTTTCAAAAGGGTTAAAAGTATTAAGAGTGATAAATATGAAAATATGAAAAAATAGCAGCATGGCTCAAATTTTTGAATTAGTTTCGTGTGAAAGAGTACACCAGATATAAATCGGAATACTTGTTTTATTTCTCAAATTGCTACGAAAGAATTGATATCTTTGATATCTCCGATCAATAAAATAGGTAAATTTATTTTTTGTTTGGTTTCATCGATAAGTTATATGTGTACATTTTAAATCTAACAGTTATCTAGTTATGATAACTGCAATGTTTCTATTAGGCGACAAAGGGTACTTAAACTTTATATTACATCTTAAAAACGAGACCCCGATTTTATTGTTATTATTATTATTATTATTATTATTATTATTATTATTATTATTATTATTATTATTATTATTATTATT
>JAUEKX010161450.1:0-11284 GCA_031834005.1 Dendronotus venustus
TTATACCTGACGTCACGTATAACGAGAGGTCGCATACAACGAGATCATGTTGTCAGTCCCGACGGCCTCGTTGAATCCGACTTACACTGTATATGATTAACAAAGACAGAGAAAGATCATACTGCAAAATCAAGCATAAAGAGTAAACCAAGACTGGTGAACTGCAAATGAACTTAGAAACTATCATAGTGAATACTTTGGAATATTCAATCTTTTCAAGATTGTTACTTACAGCATTTTCCATCGTTTTCTAAATCTGTAATCATCATTCCATTTGACGATGATGAGAATAGAAAGCAGAGACACGATGATATGACACTGAGGAAAGGAAAATTTGAAGGTTGATTAAGCACTCATAGTCAAAGAGGTGAGTTTCAAATTCCAAGGAGTGACAAATTTAAAAAAGAGCGTTTAAATTGAGCTGAACACTCACTATTCTATTTTACCTTTACCTTTTCTATCGATCATCATATTCACCATCAATAACACCACAGCCACCACCACCATCATCATCAACACGTAAGAGCATAACATATCACTTGTTATTCCAGTTATTGTTGAAAAAGGACATATAATATAGCACGTCTACTCACCATGATCATGATAATGATTGGAATGAGGACGCTGAAGAAATGGTGATGGTGATAATTCCAAAAACACCTGCAAATGGGAAATACATGGATATCACCAACTGGCTCAGGCATGACAATTAGTTCTTTAAATCAGTAGTTCTTTAGAAACCAAAAGTATCAAATAGGGAAAAACACAAACACATAAAACACTTAATTCGGTTTATCAATAAATCTATATCAAAAGAAATCAAGCTTGCTGGTGATGATGTCAAGAAAACATAGAAAGTTTGATCATCTACAACTATTCCTGAAAGTGACAAAACCTTACAGACGCAAACAACATTTTAAGCAATATACAATCAACTCGTTATAGTTTAACAATCATACTCATTTTATCGTCAACTTACCAATGATCACATTGTTTATCATAGCCCAAAAACTCCATCATGAATGTGATGCAAACAACCGACAGAGCTGGCACTCCTGAAAACATATCAAAGACAACATGGATGAATATATTGTGTGCAAATTGTGCTATTTTCAAAAATAAATCTGGCAAGAAATAAATAAACAAAAAAATAAATGTTTCAAAAATAAATCTAAGAAAACTTCTACTTCTTTCAATTTTTTTATTGGTGGGGTTTACGATTTTCGAAGGATTTTCAGTAATTTGGATCTATTATAAATTATAGTACCCATACCAATCAAGGCCACAACTGACACAATGGAAAGTTTTGTTTCGCCAAAATCAGCGCAAAAATGGGTGTAAAATTGCCAGTGAGTGAGGGAGGAAAACACCTAAGAAATAAGGAAACGCTCACTTCATAAAGTATCTCATTGACACATGCCAAGTTTCAGTTTCAGACGCTAGGGCAAACTCTCACGTGGTAGGCAACCACTTTTGAATATATCTAATGAGCGTCTTCTTTGGATCAACCAACGAAAAACATCGAACATGACACACTTGCTATTCAAAGAACAGTGGAAATTCCATTGACAAGAGGGCCATGATGAAGACCTGAATACAGTACATACTGGTACCGATGCATTGCGGGTAATGATAGGGCGATGATCTTTATTTAGTACACAGGCGTCTCTTACTGATCGAACTTGTGCCGTTTATGATGGACAGGATCACCTTACTATTTGTGCTCTTCTGTTTATTTCAACGCTTTAAAAAAAGACTTGTTTCCGTAATAACAGTTTTGTGGTGTATAATGACAGTAATGAAACATTCAACTCGCAGAAATTATCTAGTTTTACCTTCTTCCTTGACATAACATATGTGTTACTCACCCCATCCTATGAGGGTGAATTTCAAGCTTGCTTTGATAACCAAAGACTGCATGGTAAGGTGGACACTGGAAAACAGCTGGATCCCATCCAGGAAGAGGAATGTAAAGGCTGCTACTGTGAACAGCTGAAGGGCTAGCTTGCCAGATATACACATCACCTATGGAATTTCAACATTTTTTCAAAGTTTGGTTTTAGTTGCTTGCAATAATTGGGTTGCTTTGGCCTGCTAATGGATAAATGGAACATTGGAAAGTAAAATTAACGCCATATTTTATTCGCGCTAGAATATAGAAATCATATATCATTATCATTTAAGGTTTTGATTCATTCTAAAGTCAATATATTTGCAAATTTTTACAACAGCGGATATTGCAAGCTTTTCAAAATATTTTCTTTTATCAAATATTTTACCTCATTATCAGGATTGAGCAGGCTCACAAAGCATGTGAGGTTAAGACCAAACAGGGACAGCAGGAAATTGAAGTGAATACAATGCTTGACATGGCTGAGGTACCTTTGGAAAAATATTTGAAATTTTGATCGAGTTTGTCAGGATGAAGCCAGTAATTTATGTCCAGGTTCTGGAAGTTTCATATTATGTATCTTCCTGTTTGTCATCATCATCATTTTCTCCTCCACTCCTCCCGCTTAAAATATGGACAATGACCCTCATCATCAACATCATCATTATTATAATCTCCATCACAGTCACAACCACCAGGGCCATGGGACACCTCAGCATGGACTGAAGAATCAAATGGGTCAAGGTTTGAATCCTGTTCACTGCATGGAGATTCACAAGAAATCTTAAAATTTGATAACAGACGGGTCACCTTTGATAGGACTATGAACGATTTTTAGAGCTTTGAACTTTTAACCATCTCCAAAATAATCATCATAGTATTCATTACCACCACCACCATCATCGTTGTCATTGTCATCTTCATCATTGTCCCCACAACATTCATAATCATCATCATACATTAGCATCAATAACATCCTCATCAGTAGCAGCAGCAGCATCATAATATTTGAAATTTGCTTGCAAAATTTAGCGATACCATGCAAACAGTACAATTTTCCACTGCATGTATGTAATGGAATTTCATACACTCATTTTGCAACCAAATTATGGGTAAAAGAAAACACCCAAGGGCCTACTCTACCTCTAAATTGTGGGATTATCATTGGTTTACAAAGATATAATAGAATTAAACCAAAAAAGTATTTTAGAATGATTGGAGACTTTACCTCCAAACAACCACGTAGATGGCTAACCCAACTCCAAGGAAACATAGGGAGATAACACAAGCAGCTAGAAGTATGTGAACAGAATTCCCACTGGTGGAATGGAGAACCTGCAAGAATAATCAAAATCAAGGTTATGTAATGATTATTTAGATTTCTTTTGTAGACAGAGATACAATCTTAGTGTTTCCAAATATAATTCAAAGCGATCCCCTGTTCACAGAAGTAGATGTAATCATATCTAGTAGATTAAAACATTCAACATCTTACAACTTACATTCTAAGAGATAGAAAATGATATTGCAATTATGATGGTCGATTTAAACTTCAGATGAAAAAGTACCTACTATAAAAAAAATTGAGAATGATAATAATAATAATGTTTTGTTTGTTTTAGAGGATCATATCAGCGCTGATTAATGATAATAATAATCATAATGATAACAGTAATGATAGTAAGAATACTAAAAGTAATAATAACACTTTTTATTGCCTATTAATTAAATTTGTTATTTGATTACAAAACCTGATGCCTACCGTTTGATTAGCAGGCACTGCTACTACTGTGAAATGACCAGGAATGAGACAGGCACACTTGGTCATGTTGACCAAAGTTTCAATGACACGACAAGAGCCAGCCTTCCACTGACCATCTGTATCTTCCCTGTAGGAGGAATGAGAGTTCAATTCATTGCTTTCATTTACTCACTTCAAACAAATCACTGGTATTATTACTATTATGACTTATGAACATGAAATTGTAAAAAATAAATTACTCTCCTCTCCTTCTAGACATTGTCTTATATCTAATTTTCTTGCTCAGGTGAATAAAAGGAGAAAAAAATCCTGGAAATTGTTTTAATAAAATCCCTCGTTAAAGAGTTCAGAGACCTGATTGTGTAATGTAGTATCTGATTAAAGGAAACAACTGAAAGAACAACTGTCTTGAAACATATGCTCATGAAATTTATGAAAAAAAACCCTTTAAAGAAGTAAATGACAAAGGTTTTGATTATACATGCACATCAAACAGCAGACTTACCAGTCATTTCGTTCCCAAGAATAACATGAATGTTTGTTCAAAAGGTGCTGGGATTCCTGATGGGGGAAAAATTAAAAGATACCTTTGAAACATTTCAGCACTTTTCCCTAATAACATTCATATATGACTAATGAAAAGAGTTTCGAAAGCTAAGATTTTATGTCCCCGACCCCCTTTTTAGATTGGACAAATTAAAAGACAACTTCCTATTCACAGTATCTATCTTGAGTATTGTTTCTGAATGCCTCCCCGACAACAGCTTTTCTGGGTTTTTTCTTTTAATGAAAACACATTGACATATCTGGATAACAAAGAGATGGGAAAGCATGATATTAATACTATTTAATATGTTAAGAAATATAATTGAAACCCATCCTCAAACAAAATACATACAAATGTTTGAACAACTGTTCCTTGGATACTGAGCACCTCAAATGATTACTTGTATAAAACTGGTAATTCAAAAAATTCTCAAGTGCCATAAGTACCTATAAAAAATGTCAAAGTATCTACTTACATGAATCTGGTGAGGAATTTCTAAAAGATAGTGGGTTGATTCTTTCTTCCTTCTTTGAATCAAAGGAACAACAGACATAACACCAGAGACAAACAATTCCCTTTTATGCCTGTAGATGGAAAACAAGAATTGTTAATTTGGTTGTTTGGTATTAAAATATTGTATGCTAATTTGTTTGTTTGATATTTTAATTATAAAAAATAGAAATCCAGAGACAAATCACCATTCAGACAGTTGATCGAATAAACAAACTAGAGAGCAAACAAAATTTGCTTATATCATAAATGAAAAAACCCCAAATAAAGCTATTTTCAAACAACATTGAAGAAGAAATAGTAGGTACAAACAAACAAAGCTTACGGATCCCTTTGTCCAGTTTTCAGCACATTCAATATAGTTTGATCATATTGGATTGATAACACAGTTGCCATCTTGTTTTCGGAAACTGAAAAAAAAAGAGATATTGATATTGCTTTTTCGATCATCAAAATAACAATTGAAATACGGTTTTTCCACATCATATCATTGTATCATGTATCAATAATACATTAGAATCAGAAAATATGCTATCAATTTGAAGGAAAAAGTATAGAAATTATCATAGTTCTGTCTTCATCTTTATTATATGTATTTGTCATGATAAGAATAGTTTTTTTTTGCCTGTGCTTTGACCTACAGTGTGTTGAAACAGGCATACAAAGAAAATTAAATAACCCAGCTTTGAACAGATTTGCTTTCAGAAAAGTATGACTGCTGTAAGCCCATGTCCTTACCTGATCTTACAACCCTCCCGTATGGTGCAGGACTATTGGGCATTTCAGATTTTTTCCTCTGATGCTCTTGCCATACATTTTGAATCTTCATAGCTGTATAGAAGAGTGGTATAATAATTTTTAAAAAATCTGAAATCTGAATAATAATGACATTCTGATGCAATGGTGGTATTTGAGAAACTTAAACCAAAAAGTTAAAAAAAAACAGAAGTGTGAAATACAAATACACACAATGGTATCTAATACATTTTTAGATTCATATATCAGTCATAACATCACAGTGGCTCATTGCTATGTGTTTTGTCTCTATAATGAAATGTCTTGGGTTCAAACCCAGAGCAGGACTAAACATTTCTTCTGATGGCCGATGTGAGTGTCCTGTATTTAGGTTAATCATGTTAAAGATCCAATGGTGGATCAAAATTGTATAAAGTAGCCTACAGTGGAATACAGTATAAAAAGTAAATGGATAAAATAAAAAATAAAAAGAGTTAACTTCTAGATCACCACATTGATTTTTCCAAATAGCATAAATATACATAAATACAACCTCTAATGGCAAATTACGATTCTGCTCACCAATTTTAGGAGATTCAGAACTAGTGAGATTGAGGAGTTTTCTGTCCTGCAGTTTTGTCAGCATTTCCACCACCTGGAAGACTCTTGCTCCTGCTTTCAGATCCTAAAAGAGATAAAAGTAATTAGATTACTACGAACCTATGGGCACTACAGTTTTATGGAATTGCATAAAACATTCTGACGCTTTTGGAAAAAACGGATTCTGTTTATTTCCATCCAGAGTAGAGATTTTGCATCTAAGATCTAACAATCTTTGAAATTATGATTACCTACTCATAAACAAAGAAAACCCCTGAATAATATTCATATGTTTAAAAAACACAAAATTTATATAGGAAATATAGCGTTTAAAAGAACTACCTCTTTCTCGTCCTCTGTCATCCGTGTGGTTTCCTCGAGAATGATGTTCAGAAAGCTGAGGATCTCCTGTAATGGAAAATCAATATGAATGTCTTTTTTAGTTTCATCCCTATATCATTGCTATTGTTATTCCACGACTTGCACATTACATTTTACATTACTCTTTACTAGTTTTACAACTGCTGTTTCCATAAATAAGTATAATGATTGTTTTATACAATGAGTACATGCAAGATATTATAGCTATGTCTCTTACATGCGAATCAAAAGTTGAATTGACCAATGAGGGGAAGTCTTGAGCTGTGGTGAGAATCATGTACAAAATGGTGGTTGTGATGTCCAGATCTCCGGCCAGCATCCGGCCACGGGCGGCCTGGGCAATTCCGTACAGCTCTCTGTAGATGGTATCTAAGGGGAAATCTTGGTAGCCATGCTTGATTTTCATTACCTATTGTATAGGACAGAGGCGAAAGGAATATGATATGTATAATACATGCATTTGGTGTAAATTGACACTTTTCTAGGCCCCCATGTGCAGGGTAAAATGAGGCTAGCATAGTTTGAAAACAATGTGAAATAGCAGTCATACATATTGGCTAGAGTTTGAGTCTATAAAACTCTAGTAAGTAAGAACATTTTTGAAATATGCCTACATACTATTGTCACAAACAGTTTTTATACATAAAGGTGATGTTCAGCAAATTTTACACAAGAAGCTAAAAAAGCTATCTTAATCTCCAATATAATATAAATATAATTCTATTATGTGAATTTTGTAAAATGTATATCTAAAGGTAGAAAATTTGTTAGTTAATTTTTTGTAGAGAAAAAGAGCATTAATATGTCACACACTGATATGACAAGACTCAAAACAGTTTTTATTGTTATCAAAGTCTTACTTTCCGACAAATACCATAACATCCTAATGCAATGCAACATTATGTTTGAGGAAACCATAGCATTCATTGTTATTAGTATGGTTGTTTACTTACATGATGAAATATGTTGATGAGATGAACAGACTGACATCCTGAATAGTTGGGTTCCTTCCATTTACAAATTGACTTCATGCACTCGCATCGTCGCTTAGTGGTACCTTGTACAGCAAACAATAAAAATAGGGATAGGAAAAAAAGAAAACCATAAAAATATTGATTGATGGTAAAAATATATAAGAATTTGTATTCAAAAAATTGCAATGAAAAAAAAAAAGTATTAAAAGAAAGTGTCTGACAAATTAATAAGAATTTTTAAAAGATCTACCACATGAGAAAACCCCCTCCCCCTGCACCCCAAAACTAATCATGTTTATAACAAGAAGAAGGACCAGAAAACAAAATTAAAGACTACAGTAGCTCTTTGAAAACATAGAGCAAACATACCTCCAAGACGGGCTAAAAAATGAATGTGTGCATCTGGATCCCATAGATATCCTCCATTTTGGGCTGAAAAAATAGAAGATATTACATTTCATATACAGTTTCTAGC
This sequence comes from Dendronotus venustus, assembly GCA_031834005.1. Taxonomy (NCBI): domain Eukaryota; kingdom Metazoa; phylum Mollusca; class Gastropoda; order Nudibranchia; family Dendronotidae; genus Dendronotus; species Dendronotus venustus. The sequence goes on from JAUEKX010161450.1 coordinate 7,876, forward strand.
AAATTTTGAAGTTTCTAAAGAGTTAGTTTTTCAGTTATGTCTGCAACAAAGAGACAGTTTTTAAGTTTTTAAATCTTTGAGTGTTTTTGCTTTCTACTTTAAAAGAAAAACAAAGAGAAAGATTGTATATTAGAAAAAATTACCATTATGATCTGTTGGACATCTTTGAATATTGAAGAATCCTCCAAGTGTGTAATTCCATTTGATTCCATCCTTTGTGTTAGATTTACAGGACAAAGTCGTTTTGTTGGCTGTTGAAAAATGAAGGCATATATAATTGTATTTTTTAAGGATTCACCACATTGAATAGAAATGAGTGGCAAAAGTTTGTTTATGATGCTCAAACCTACACCGAAAGCTATGAAAGATAGATAGATCAAGAAAGACAGAAACGATTCCTCTTTGGTTGATTTATACTCTTAATGATGTATGCAACACCACAATGTCAGTACAAACAATCTATACATAAAGAAAACCATACTCAGCCTCTTTTATCTCAAGGATGCAGAAACGAAGGCCACCTCAGTACAATTTGGTCAAACCATTGGTGGTGTTTTTTGCTGACATGACAGCACTTTTTCATCTAATACTATTATATCTATATCCTGTGGTCATGCTTGGAACATAGTCAGCAAGTGCAACATATTGCAGCACAAAACTGCTGTGTGATAGTCAAAGTTTAATGTTCTATAATAAATAATCAAAGCTGAAATATCTTCTACAGAATAGGATTATAAAAAATATATCATATATCGTTATTTCTTTATAACAAGAAGTTAAGGTGCCAACATTAATACAGAAGCCCCGGAACAGAATAACGCATTCATACTCTCTGATTCCACGTTGTTTGTGTCAAACTTACCAGGGACAACATACAGAAAGACAGTCCTCGATGAAGTGCCTGCCTTGTTTGTTACGTGACAAGAATAATTGCCAGATAATCTAGCTCGTTTGATGAGAAGACGTGACCCACTCGGTTGAAGATCCTGAAATAAAAAGGAAATATCTAATGTCCATTGTGCAGTTTTCATTGTATTCAAAGGTATTTGTAGTCAATAGGTAATTTATAAAGAATACAAAGTCACCATGATTATTGACCATATATAGGTAATTAACGCTTCTCTTTCATTTGATCTTCTTCTCTGAATAAACTTTTACCTTTAAGAAACATCATAGCAGAAAAAAACCTTAAATTGATACAAAGCAAAACTCACCTCAATCTCTTCCTCATCTTCATCCTTGACTGGTCTGTTGTTTTTATACCAGGCATATGTGAAAGAAGGAATACTATCATCTGGAGATAAGCACCTGGTAGGAAAGAAACATTTTGAAGATATAATATATTATAATATATGTCAATACAGACAAAGAGGCTACAGGGAGAAAGCAATGAACTATTATCCAAAGATAGTCATTCGTGATTGTTATGATACATACGTACCCCCCCCCCCCCACAATCCCATTACACTTTTTATCGAACCATGTGCTTACAATTAAAAGGATCATGAGTATGAATACCTGCTGAGATTTAAATTTCAAGGCTTTCACTCTGGCCCTGGGTCTAAGGCCTATTGTAATTGTACTGTATTACAGGTGCACTTTGAAACAGTGGTGCCACCTGTTTTCTATGTGATAACCTTAAATGTGTTGACATGGGCATTCAACTTAACTCTATTCAAATTTCAACTCGTGTACCAACCTGAAGCTAAGGGTCTGGTCTTGGAAAGCATTGTACGTCATTGGGGTAACTTCCACTAGTGGATGCAGCATCACATCCAAGTCTACAGAATCACTTAAAACCTGTCCATAATCTGAGACCTCACAGGTAAATCGACCTGAAAATGAAAACAAAAGTATGTTTGTTGAAATATAAATCTTTGGGAAAAAATAATAATTTTGACACTTCACATGCAGCCAATTTTACTGGTAACGAATATCAAAAGGAACAAAAATCAATAGCGAAGGGAGACTACTGGAGTCATGTCTATCCACATCACATATTACAACATCAACAGGCGCATAATAATAATGATAATAATAAGTAACCATTACAATAGTGATATTAAGTATGATAACGGCAACAACAAAAACAACAGCAACAACAACTGCATTGATACAATTTTTGCCAATGTCTACATGTCTACTTATAACTTAGGTTTTGAAAATACTTAATGTTCTTTAGTTTTCAAACAACATTAATAAATAGGTCCCTTTTAAAATGAACTTGAAACACGCAGGCATTGCATGCGGCAGTGCCGCTTCTGTCTCATCGACTGTAATTTACAGTGTAAAGATTGACAATTTCTTCTTGCTTGCCTTTGTCATAGACTGTGATTCCATCGATGTTCAGCACGGAAATCTGCTTCTCTCCAATCGTTTCGGGCAGACGTATCTCCCAGGCATTTCGGTGGGTGAAGGACATATCAAAGGTCTTCCCGTCCTTGAGCCACCGGAAGGCCAAGTTGGGGGACCCTCGAGTAATGCAGCTCAGGGTCAGAAACTTGCCCTCCAGAGCGGGACCTTCGTCCGAATTTTCCACACTCAAAATTTTCAGCTCTGTGGGAATGAAAGTTATCAAAATTGATGTGTTGTTCGATGTTAGACAAGAAAGCACCAAAAAAATAAAAATGAATAAATTAACGATGATGGACGCCACCCCCCCCCCCCCCCCAAGAGGAAGGGATTAAGAATAACAGAGAGAAGAGTAATGTAAGACCTATACAGATTAACACATCAGCAGTTTGGAATTGTAGGGATTATAATAATAAATGTAATAATCAGATGGTTTGCTATATTAGGCAGACGATCAAGTCATTGAGTTTGAGGCAGAAGCAAAATTCCACGGCACCAGTATGAAGGGAGATGGAAAATGAACTTTTAGGCCCGTAAAGGTCTAAGTGTGAAATCAACAAGCAATCAGAACACTTTATTCTGTTTCATTCTAACGTGGTTGAAGAGGTGTTATCTATGATTTCATAGAATAAGTCTACGTATCTGTAGCCTAAGTTGTAGATTCATCTCTGTATATCGCTGGTTTTGTTATAGGCGTTTTTGCGACATCCATGGAGTGTGTCTACGGCAACATACCTGTACATTATGAGTGTGTGTACCTAGGCCTACCATGATATTATTTCATCAGACAGAATAAAGAAAAGAAAACATACATCGATTCCGATTGACGATTTCAACAATAATAAAATTAGAGTGCGCAATTAATGATTACCTGGTTCCTTTTCAATGACCGTTCGCTGCGGATTAATCTCGATGCCAAAGAACTGACCACCACCCATCAAATAGTTCACGGCTCCATTCACACGGCCCAGCTCGGTCTTGTTGACGAAGAAGTGGTAACTGACGCTCTCATTGCTGAATGGGATGAGGGGGGGTGGGGGAGGAACGAGAGAGAGAG
>JAUEKX010161672.1:0-11281 GCA_031834005.1 Dendronotus venustus
ACGATCCCAGTTAGCTTTGTTAAAGTTCCATCTAGGTATTGCAGTAGTTGGAGTGTATTCAACAAGAGCAGGGTGATTGATTATTGTTGGTTTGTGTTGAGATTTTGGAAAGTTGCAACCGACATGATGAACTGGATGCGGAAGAGAGCTGGCATCATCATATGAGTATAGGGAGATGTCTGGATTGGTGAAAGTTTTCCATATTGCCGAGTGAAACGTTTTTGGTTGCTTTGGGTCAAACATGACTTTTAAACCGCTGTTGTTTGCCCAGTCATGAATTGCTATTCCATCGGCGTTATTAGATCGATAGCCCCATGTTGTGTGGTGGCTGTTGAAGTCTCCAGAGTAAATGACGGGGTGTTCATATAAAGGAAGAGGTTGAAAATCTGCTTTCGGTGGTTTGTATACGTTGACGATAGTAAGTTCGTTGTTAATCGAGATGGAAACCCATTCTATATTGCTGCCGGTCGGACTGGTCGCAACAGCTGTGGCAGTAAGGTCGTTACGAACCAAGGTAGCGATGCCGTGTTTCGAGTGAAAGATAGCTTTGACAACATTAAAACCGCAGATTTTAAACGATTCTGGTTTCGTAGAGTGGGTCTCTTGAAGGAGTATGATCGATATATTGTTTCTGATAGCGAGTTGCTCGATGACTTCACATTTGGGCCGTGTTAAGCCTTCCACATTTAGTTGAAGGATAGCCGGGCCCGTAGGCTCGTAGATATTGTTCATAGTTTAGATTTAATAATGTCAGTATATTCAGTTAATGGCATTAGTTCCCTATTAGAGATAACAGGTACTAACAGGAGGGACCACGTGAAGGTTGCCAATATCCCCCCCCGTGTATTATAATACACTGGCTTTCCATAAGGACAGTTTTAGGAGGACCCACCATATTTGGGTCCGACGCGACGAAAAAGTTTTGAAATTTAAAGCTTCTAATTTAACTCTTTCCAGAGAATAAAGTTTTCAAAATTCTTATTTGTGTTAGTTAAAATATTAGTGAAATACAAAATAAATTTAGAAAAAGCACACAGTTAAAAAAAATCAGAAGTCAATTTTCTAAATTTTCCGAACTGGTGAAAGCGTTCATCGTGTTTTGATACAATTGAAATTTTGCAAAATAGAAGTTTTGCAAAATCAAGTTCTACCGTGAGCGATTTGTAAATGTTGATAATAGCAAGAGAATTGAATCTGCCAATTACATAATATTTCAAATTTTATTTGAATAAACTATAATATTTTTTTTTTGGCAAAAAAGTGGGGCCGGTGTCGACGGCCCTGCACAGAAGTGATCAAACTGATCCGTTTCTATTGGAAATGTAATTAATTGTGGTACACTAAATTTATGCTAAAATACCACATATTTCAAAAACTATCTGACCAAACAACTGTACAAAGCGCTACTCCAAAGTTGTTGGCTGTCATCTACATTGACTCCTGACCTTTTAAGCACTAACGTGTGATTGCTACCCTCTTTTTCAAGCTTATAACATCTGCTCCAACTTTATTTGATAATTCCTTGACATAAGGACGATATAGAATAGAGATCAACTTGCTAAAACTTTCTTTTAAGTTGCATTTAAACAAAAGTTTCTTGTTTAAGTGCAACTACGAAGTAATATTTGTGGGAAATAACATACAGCTATTGGTTAAAAACAAACCATAACAAAGTAAGCAGTTCTAACTACATTTTTTTCGTAATCATTATTCTAGCGTGTTGTTCAGCAGTAAAGAAGATGAAGAATAATGTAAAAGAAATAATTCAATTGTTTAGTATGTAGTTTTATTTCAAGTTATTAAAAGGGTTGGTGACTAAGTGTAACCATGCTCGAGATGTCATGCCAGGATTATTTATTTCTATCTAGATCTTGCAAACCAGTTTATTTTAGGGGCGTTTTTTAGCATTAGGGTATGAACGCTAAGAAGAAGAAAATAAAACTTTTGATTCAAACTGTTCTCTAGTCGTACAATTGTTCTCTAGTCGTAGCTACAATTGGATACAATTGGTACTGTAATGCAATAAGAAAGTAAAACAAAATTCTTTAAAAAGATGGAAGTATGTGTTCAATTAAAGATAATATTTTCAACTTCCATTAAATTCTGACCTTCTCAAAGACGGATACTTTCACTATAAACCCTGTCAAAAAACAAGTGTTTAAATATCATTTGTCGATTCAGTGATATTCCGATAAACTTTGCTTATAAACTTTTCGTATCTTGTGCATAAACTTTGCTTCGTTTCTTGTGCATACTAACGTCTAATACTACTTTTAAAAAATTGCTTATAAAAAGAAATTCTTTTCTCGCTAAAATTAGATCTAAGTCGCTTCACAATTTGCCCTGGCGAACATAGTTCGACGCGCGTAACCCTTTTATATTCGTACACCTGCGTGACTCTGGACCAATCTACAAAGTTACTTTAGGGTTTTTGCAAGCCAAACAAAACAGTGGTTACTCGTATCATTTCTAGATGGATAATGTCGGGAATTGCACTATGAGGCCCTTGCACAATCTTCAATTATGTTACATTTGTTACATCGAATAGTTTCGCTTCGTTGATTAAACCTAACAAACGTACATCATCAAGATACACCGTTCATCTTTATTTTGTGGAAAAATTATAACAATTATTATATTCAATCTTACCTTACAGTTGTATTTGGTGTTCGGTGATAAATTATCGACTTTTATATCAGTTTCATTATTACTTGACACACCAACAACTGATTCAATGTTTTGTCTAGAGCAATCTGCTAGATATTGAACAATGTTGCCGACTTTATCAGCTGGTTCATCAAATGATAGAGTGATTGAGAATTTGTCTCGAGATTTCATTGTGACATTCATTGGCTCTTTGGAACCTAATAACAAGATAAACTGAAATAAAACGACAAACGGAAAACGTACCCTGCACGTGCCTCCAACTTTCCCCGCATGGTATTATAATGTAGGTATGCAAATTCCTAAAAAAGGAATATTTTTTAATTGAATTACTTGCCTGGTGTTGTGAAAGTTGCAGTGCTGGTGGTGTTCGAGAATGCATATTTATTTTTCGACTGTATTTTTAAGGTGTAATTGGACAATGGCTTTAACCCGGACATCAATACCTCATCAGTTTGTACATCATCATTGTAACTAACAACTTCACCATTCGTATTTAAGATTGTGATATTGTAGATCATCTTTTGCAGAAACAATCCTGTAGTATTGATTTTCCAGGTAAATGTTCCTTTTGATTTGTTATTAAAGTCAACTAATTGTATGTTATATGGAGCTGGTGGTATCTCTGGAAATAAAAGAGGAAACTAATTTCGATTAAGATACTAACATTTCATGCAATTTCAAATATTCAATCATTCCACTACTCTACTTATCAGAGACTTATAGCGATTCAAGAAAACGTTTCGGAGGGTTTATTTTAAATACTAGTATCAAATTTTAATCGAGCTAGATGTCAGACAGCTAGAGTCAGAAAGTAGAAAAAACAGTTTATGTGCATTACATAATTATGTGCATTGCAACACTGGTGGTAAATAACACGATAACATGTCGAAATACTCAAATTGATCTTTCAACAAATTTGATCAAGCGATCATTTTGGTCAATTTGATTTAATCGGAATGATACTTTTTACCGTACCGTCAATAATCAAAACTAGAACTGCATCAACTTAAAGGCAATATGTGTAAAATCCATTCGCGGTAACATTATATTACCTGACATGTCAAAATGCTTCAAATAACATGAACATAAATTTACAAATAATTCAATCATTTACCTCGAAAATCTTCGGTAATATTGAATTCCCTGTGAATTCTTTCAGTTCCAAAAACAGCCATACAACCAAATGTGACATAATAATATAATGTTCTTCTATTGGTATCATCACCTATTTGTTTATACTGTGCTAACATCCTCTTTCTCGGTTGTAAAAATGTTAAATTAAGTCGTCGATATCCATCTGATTGATAATCGTGTTTTTCTTTTAAAACATCGTAATGAATGCCTTCTGTTAACAAAGCGTTTTTTGTCCATGAAACTTTATTGGAATTGCTGACATACATACTTATACATTCTAAATTGTCGCCATGATCCAAAATCTTTGGTTTGGGGAAATTATCTGTAAAAAAAGGTGACAATCGTAACACTACTACAAGAATTACGGAAAGGATATAAGAACGAGGTATAGACTAGAGATAAACGGGGGTTGTATTAATCAAGATTATTTTTGTTTCTGCTGCAGTGTTTTTAAACGTACATATATAATAGATAAGTGAAATACGTCATTTCAAATGCCAAGCACACTTTGTGTGATGCATCGTGACTTCTTTTGTGAAATTCCAACCTTGTACAGCAGCGATTTCAATTATCCTTGTGAGAAAACATTTCTCTGGAGGATAAATAAAACCTCATACAGTTTGAATATTATTTATTTATTTATTTAGATTAATTATTAAAAAAAAATGTATTCATTGTTACAAACCTTGTGAGTTTCCCAATATTTCCCATCGAACACCACAACCAAAGTTTTGATCGCGAGAATTTGCACATTTTTTAGGATTGATTTGAATACTGTTTGCCATGAACGGTGTTTTGAATTGATGAATATCTGTCAGGTATCTGTATAGATTATTCTTGATTTGACTTTTAATGAGCTGTAAAAAATATGAAAATATCGGAATAAACTTAATAGATATTGTTCATATTACAAATAATACTTTGGTGAACTTTCCTTCATTTTGGTGCAAGTTTTAGCAGATAAGTTCAAATTAAATATTTTGTAGGAATCAGTTGGAAGGGGAAAGAAATAAAAAGGTAATACTGTTTTTTTGTTTCAATTTTGTGTATCTACGTTCTTATAGGAATACACACACTTAACATGCAGTTTTGCTTGAATTGAATTCTCTTTTCTCTTGGAAATATCACTCACTTTTTTGCTTAGTACACAGACTATTAGTGCTGCAACATAATAACGAAAATGAAAAACCTAAAATTTGGACAGAATACAACAAAACACCAAGGGGGTTTATAATGAAATAACTTTAAAAAAGAAAAGGAGGCAAATTAACAAATATTTTATAATTTGGGATCACTGTGAAAAATATAAGTTACTATTTCAAAGATGTGCAGTTTAATCAAATAAAAAAGTAGTTAACTGTTAACAAACCTTTTTACTTTCATACTCAATAGATTTCTTGTTATACTCATATGTGATGGTATATTCCGATGTTGCATAGTGTCCACTTGGTCCTGCTCCTTGTAACGCAATTCCATGAACTAGGATGGCATTTTTAAAGTCTGCTTTTAACCATGATGTTTCTATGAAATAAGAACAATGTAAGTAGGTGTAGAAATTCAGAAAATCTTTTAAAATATTACTATAATCGTTCAATGTTAATCTAAATTAAGCTAAATTAATTCCTCTAGAATCGCTCAACATTTGAAAATTAATTTTAGGACATTTTATGACTTTTGTTTTGAATTCGCAGAAAAATATGTTGCTGAATATGTTTCTGAATATGAAGCTAAATTCAAGTTAGTAAGTTATGAACTTTCATCTTGCTCACTTTTGTCCCCTGAAAACAATGTTGTTTTAACAGCCAGTGAGATTATTGAGCTGAAATTATGCTTGATTGCAGACACGAAGTTACAACGACTTTATAAAGGAACACAGTAGAACTCGAACTCTTTGAAAGCTCTGGAAGTGGGGCGAGGAAATTGGTCGATTTATATCATTTTTCAAATTATTTTTATTATTATTATTCCATTACTTAATGGTAACATTTTTTGGTGTTAATGCATGTGATATTCAGTATTTGGTTGTACTTCATATTATAGGAAAGGGGGAATTGCGAGATAAGATTGTGGTTATTGCTCCTCAAAATTTGAAACTATAATTTAAAAGCATAATAGATAATAATAAAAAAAACAGCTTTCTAAAAAAAGGACTTAAGGTATTACGTGGCTATTTATTGAAATAGCTCTGGAATTTAACTCAAGATTATCTAAACAAGGATGAATTTATTATGATTTCTTTTCATCATATCCTTTTCCAACTACTTTGTTTTAAATTAGAAAACAATTTTTCGGAAAAATAACCTTAATACCTGGTTTAGGTTTTGAAACCCATCCTGAATACACAGTTGAACCTTGATGTAGATAACCATTCTTTGGAGGAAAACCTGCTTCATATACAGAACCTACTGCTGACAGAGTTGCAATATTTGGATCATTCTTTTCAAGACCAAGTTTCATCATACTTCCTATAAAAAAAAAAGTTAAAAATTTATAAATAATTACTTTCTGCAAAAAAAAAAAGTAATAAAATAAGAAACAATACAAGTTTTTATTACCGTCACGCATACAAGCACACCTATGGTCACAATAACCATACGATCGATAAGCATATTGGTGATGTTAGCATAAATATACATGTTGAAAAATGCGAAACACGTTGAACAATTGAATTGAATGAAAAACATTTAGGTTTAATTCGTAATAAAGAATTAACAAAAGATTTCGATTGTCACGTGGTTTTTAATCTTTTACCGATATCTAAGCTGCTATGATAATGCTGTATTAGCCTCATATTCAGAGCAACCTGAATAAAACAAAACACTGTTGAAACAACAAATAGACGTCTTCCTAAATTGCCTCTCCATGAGATAGGTATTATAGTAGTATAGTGACAGACGAGTAGCTGAGCTTGCACCATGTATCGTTATTCAGTGAGAAGTACGTTTCTCTGGTTTCGACTCCCTAATGAAACGTGATAACTGCGGAGAAGCAACCGAAGAGGTATAAATATTGCAACCAATTCGAGAACTTCGCATAGCCGATCATTCAGACACTGGCCCATCTGAATATAAAGACCATGATGAAATCAATGTGCAAGAGCTCCGCAGAAGACCAACTACAGAGGGTAATGTTAAATGATCAACGGGCAAAAACCTGAGTATATACACGATGTGCGTGATTGGTTCATTGGATTCGATTGGATTAATATGGTGAAATTATTCATGGATTATTTATGAGTTACTTATGGATAATTTAAAGATTTATGACTGGACTTACATTACATTACTTACGGACTTCAATTATGGATTTGTTGTTAATTACTTAACGAGGAGAGGCAATTACTGAAATGAAATTAAGACCTTCAGAAAGTCAACCTTTAAGATAATGGTCCCTCCGAACATGAAGACTATGGTGAAATTAATGTTGTGTATAAGAACTCCTCTGAGGCCAACTGCAGAGGTTAATGTTAAATGGTCGACAGTCAAAAACTTATGGGTAAACACGACGAGCGTGGTTGGTTCATTTGATTCAATGGAATGGAAAATTTGACCTCTTCATTGTTAAATGGGATCTTATGGACTAACCTAATGTACTAATAGAATTATGACTTTACTCTTTTTATGGACTTATGGTTAAGTCGTTAGGTAAATCGTTAGGTGTCGAGTAAGTTGTCTAGTTCGTTTGCATCTTAAGTTCTAAAGAGATTCCATGATTCCTATCTTAAGTTCAGCATTTCGACGTCGCCAGAGCCAGGCACCTCGGCTATTATTAATAATTGTCGCCGGTGATATGAGAGCAACTCTTCCAAGTCTTCCTCGAATTCTATTTTCACCAAACAACCGTGATGTTTGTTAGGTTTGCTTGTCTTAGTAACAAAAACAACTCCATATATGGTCATATTGTTTATTGTTTACAAGTAGTTAATTTATCACTTTGAATTAATTAATTTGAAAGATTCTTACCGCTATTGCATCCAATAAAAGCGATTGAAGAGCAAGGTGATTTGATGATGACTTCATCGCATATGTATTGTTTATCAAACCAAAATGTTGTGAGATTACTTACAATAGTAGCCTTCACCTGCAATATTGTGAATATAAAATACTAAATATTTATAATGTTTCCCGCGTTATACGTAGACTAGAATTCCGTCATTATTTATGTTTATTCGTATTTTGTGAGAAAGGAAGGATCCTGGCTGCTTGTATAATCCATTGATGGGTTTGTTAGTGATATATAAATTTGTATAATATTAAACCTTCAACAGCCGCAACAATTTAACGAAGTATCTCAATCGGAATCGCTTTTTAAAAGAAGACTCGCTTTAAAATGCTTTAAGTAAAGGTTTCTATACGATTTTTAGACTTGTGCAATTAGCAATAAAAATAAATTAAGAAAATTAATTATAAACAAAATTTAGCGATAGATTTTTGAGCGAATGCAATATAAACATAAACATATAATTAAAAAAAAAAAGAAGCTTACTTTAATTGTCAAACTATCCTGATCATGTAAACAATCAAATTCAACTTCGCCAATCGTATTCTGTGAATATTTAACTTGTGCACCAGTTAATGTTACAAGGTGATCGAAAGATATATGTTGTTCATTGTTAGGGGAAGAGCAATTTATAGGAGATCTTCTTTTATTAGACAATAGTTTAGTTTCACCAAGATTGATGAACGATGAACAAACTAAAAAAGTAAACATTAAAAAATATATATTTAATGAATTAGCTCATATGTCAATTAACTCATGTTAAAGTCGTTATATCTAATTAAGTTTTTTATATTTTTTAACTTGCTATACATATTTCTGTGTTTTCAATCAATCTCTTTCAATTGTACTTTGCGTAGTGAATTTGTTGCCTATATATTACTATAAAAAGGATATTTTTCTCAAAAATACATTAGATATTAACAGTTTTCTCACCTTCAGCACAGCCATATAATTCTACTTGAAAACAAGCTTCTTGATTAAGATTTATTCTCAAATATCGTACAGTTATCCAATCATTAATATTTTGGTATTCAGTATGTCCACCACCTGGGTATGACATTTCCTAAACAAGAATTTATATTTCAACATAAGTAGCATGCGTAAACAGACATTTTTGTGTGCAATACTTTCAATTTTTTAGTCATTTTAATTTTTCGTAATTATTCACATGTTGATGCAAAATGGTTTTTGTTCTACAACCAAAGTTTTGATTATTTTTGGTGTATGGCGAGGTATGGCGCTCTAAAAAGCTTTTTATTATCAACTTTTTATTGTACCAACTTTTGTTCAACACCAAATGTGCTAAATTATATATATTTTTTGTTTTCAAGCAATATTATTCCAAAAATTTACTATGAGTAGCTTCTTGCCACGTTCTTGCCAGCGATTTCTCTAATTTTATCATAGTGTTTTAAATAGGTGTAGAGATTATTCTCGGATATTGTCCCTATCTGTTACGAGTCCCAAATTCTTCTCACATATCTTGCCTCGTTTTAATGAAAAACTACCTCTACGTCTAAAGGGTATTATTGTACCGCAAGTACTTCATTCTCTAAAGTGCTTTTGAAAAAATTGCCTAAATTGACATTTTTCTTCCTTGAACTATACTTTTATTAGTTTCGGTATAATAATGTTATTAAAATTTAAATCATAAGATTCTCGCTACATGCTAATTTACTTGTTAGTGATAAGGCTCTATTTAGACGACATCCAAAATGTATTTGCTAGTGTAAGCAAAACTATTCCAAACCTTAGGGAAAAAACTTCCACCATCTTTTAAATTATGATTTTTATTACAAAAAAAGTTGGTGTTAGAAAGGTTTTACGTGCGCCTTCCAAGGTGATAAACTCCAAAAAAGTAAGATAATTGAGACCTTTACTTTTAAAAGAACTAATAATTTAATTGGTACTTACTTACCCGATATTTTCTTTTCTCTGGACTCACTCTTGCGCTCTTCGCAATAGGCATTAATGTTTCTCCTGGTTTTATTCCGTAATCAAAAGTGATCTTTGTGATAGGAGTCATGCTGCGGAAAGCTATTTCTTTGATTGTCATGATACGACCAAGATCAATCAAAACATGTTTGATAGTTGGACAACTTGCATCAATACCAGAACTGAATCTAACAGAACTCTTTGGAATACTTGAATTGTCAAATGAGATTCGTGAATCCTCTATTATTCCGTTCTCGATTCCCAATGGTAGGTAGCATGGATCTATTTACAAATTTATATAATCATAATAACTTAATTGAAGAACTTTAAGATTATTTGTGATTTGTTTTTTAAAGAGCAATAACTTCTAGATAAAATGTTTAAAATGCCTTAAAACTTACCTTAAAATTTTACACACAAGCCCACCCTTTAAATATTGTACTGTGGAACATGCTTTAGGAAGTGCAACCAGGGTCTGCTTGGGTAGGGCGATTAGAGTTGTATATAGAATACCTATTTAGTACGTTTTGAAAGGCATTTCAGTTTTGAGTTTCAAAGAAAGAAGATCTCTTGGGTTTTGCGTTCAGTATCAGTTTATATGGTTGTGCTTAGTTTACGTTTAAAGAACATTTGAATAACGTTCATCTCAGTTGTCTGTCATTTCTTCTTACATCTTTTTCACTCAAAAACATTAACCGAAATTCTTAATTTACCACCATCACACATTACCCGAGTCCAAAATTTAAATGTGACTCAATTACGTTAAACGAAATGAATAATTTTACCACCATTGGAAATTAAATGTAATTCTCTTTCATAGGAGCATAATGATTTTTATTTTCAAGCTGTAAAAAGTTACAGTTATTGGAAGCGGACATCATATTTCAAACACGAACCAATGTCGGACACTTAGGGTTAAATAATAAGAGACCAATTACATCCTCCTGACACAATTTAGAAATCCAAAAGTGTAATAGTTATGCAATTATGTATAAATATAAGTAACATATAAGTAATACGGAATAGTGATATTTCAACAATAATAAAAAGAAAATTACCCTCTGCCTTTACATAACCATGTAGTACAAGCATCAAGAGAGTGTAAATATGAAATAAATACATCTCAATATCTTTTAGTTTCTTATCCACTCCATTTCTAAAAAAGGTAATAAAGAATAAAAAAAAAATTAAAATATATAAAAGTATCCATAACAAAATGTACATCTCTATAGAATTTAGCATTTTAACTCAATGCAAAATCCAAACAGTGGTTATAATTTTATATGAATCCAACCGTGTTATAGTTATTTTAAATACCGTTTGGTGGAGGGCATTACTTATTTTCTTTAGTAATATATATATGCAGTGTATTAAAAAAACTTCGAAACCTGCATGTACGACGGTCTAATCTAATATGGCTTTTGTTTTTGTTATAGTGAATTTAAAGCAATTACCCATGGAAGTTATCGTTAACCCTTTAAGTGCCGTTGTTGACTATAGTGAACATCTGGGATCAAAAATACCGTGTCTGCTTCTGGGAGCCGTA
>JAUEKX010161783.1:0-11279 GCA_031834005.1 Dendronotus venustus
ACTTTTCAACCAAAAGGAGATTTATGGTTTACCGCTGAAAAACGCTAAGTCACATTTTGTAATCACATTTGAATATTTTAATTTTTTTTATTCTCTTAATAGTATAATATTAAATGATGTTTTCTTTATGACCAATAAAAAACAATATACCTTATTTTAACGAGACTGGAGAATTCAAGTCAGATTAACTTTAACAGCTTTATATCACTTGATCAATAACGAACCAACGTGCTTTGCTTTGCTTTGCTTACCAATTTGTAAGAACAAATTAAAAAAATAAATCGTTTGCAGATGAAACAAACCTTTACGTGTATATTTCGTTAATGATAATTTCTATTATGTTCAAGCAGGTTAAGAGGGTCGTCGACATATGTGATAATTTAATTAATTATTTAATTGATTAGCTACAGATCAATTTGCAACATATATCCTTTTACAAACGAAATATCACAAATTAATTTTCAAAAGAGGTATAATATAAAAACAGTCAGCTTTAATTGTTTCAAATTTTCTCCATAAATGTTTACAATAAAAATGATATATATATACCAGAGGCGGGATCTAGAATGTAGCAAATACATGCGAAGGAGAGTGAAAGTAAAATCATCTTGTACTATTTCTCATTGTCATCACTGTATTTTTGCTCTCCTACGCATGTATTTGCTACATTCTAGATCCCGCCTCTGCATACTAGAAATTAGAGAGAATGAAAAGACACCTTATATATGTTATGTTTCTCAACAGATAATTGTCCTTTTGCTCTCCTACACATGTGTTCGCCGACCCTCTGAATCTGCCTCTGATCGAGTTACAGTTTTTTTTTTAAAACACAAATAAATTCAAACGTGTTGGATGAAGGAAAAGCGGAAGTAGATTTTAGATAGGTAGATTCTACTCAGTGGAAAACATAAATTTTATAGTATTATAATATTAGTTCTTTTAAATTTATACTCTTTATATAATAATACTCTGTTTTCTTAAAGCAATACTACGAATATAAAATTAGAAACGGAATAAATAAATTTTGTTGCAATATCTTGATTTCTTTTCCAGTTAAAATATTGAGAGTATAAGGCGTTTTGGACATATGAGCGGGACAACAGTTTTTAAAGGCTAGATCGTCTAAACCAAAAATATAAATAATTGATGACAAAAATAAAACAGTATTATATAGGTGCTATCGTACAACAAGAATCATATATGGCACCATTTAATACTTTCACATTTTACCAAAATTCCAGGTATAAGTAGAATTAATCATTGGTCATTAATTTTGTAAATATCAGAACTTTTTGGCATAAATTGGCCCGAAAATGACAGGTATTAAATTTGAGATAAATATACAATGTCAATATCTTATTTGGCAAAGTATGATTAATAGCTAAATTAATCATTATCCAAAACTGTCGATTTTCGTAGTAGCTTCAGTTCTTTGTCTTATTTTGTTTATGAAATACAAATCCTGAAATCTTTACTACCACTGCTTTTAATACTAAAAGGTATGTTTGATATATGTATATTTTTGCAAACAATTTCCGAGAAAAATATTTTTTTTATGGGAAAGTATCACAAATAATATACTTTTTGTCATGCCTGGTAGGAATGCTGTCGAAGGGTGTGGGAAATCATGAAGAATAAAAAAAAATACGAAAAAGGGAAGGATTTGATAAGAAATTTTGCG
The DNA here is from genome assembly GCA_031834005.1 of Dendronotus venustus. Taxonomy (NCBI): domain Eukaryota; kingdom Metazoa; phylum Mollusca; class Gastropoda; order Nudibranchia; family Dendronotidae; genus Dendronotus; species Dendronotus venustus. Next base: position 1,682 of record JAUEKX010161783.1, read on the forward strand.
TTGGACGTCATTGTGTCTACTGGCTTCGGTTACGACAATAACAGCTACAAGAATCCAAATAATTCTTTCGAGAAGAATGCATACGTGTTGATTAGCAAGACAATGGATATAAAGCAGATGATTACTATCTTCTTATCAATTTACATACCAAAGTTGTTCATGTTCCTTGATCTACCTTTATTCAACAAAAAGTCCGAATTGTTCTTTGCCAGTATGGTATTGCAGTCAATTGATGAACGCAAAAAAAGTGGCAAAAAGAGAAACGACTTGATAGGTCTTGTACAAGATGTTATGATCAAAGAAGAACAGAAAGAAAACATTCCAAACAGCAGTGAGGATAATAACAAAGCACAACAAGAGAAAGAGGAAGAGCAGTACAAGTGGACAATGGAAGAGCTACAAGAGGTTTTGGTTTCCAGTTCTCTTCTTATGTTTCTAGCTGGCTTTGATACTGTTTCTACAGCTGCTGGAGTGTCTCTCTACTTCATGGCGAAACATCCTGATTGTTTCAGGAAGTATCAAAGCTGTTGAAGAAAATGGAATTATGAATTTAGAATACATGGATATGTTTTTTCAAGAGAGCCAGCATATGTATCCCGCCCTTCAACTTGAAAGAGCCTCCAAAGTTGAATACCCAATACCTAGGACCGATCTCGTTATTCCTAAAGAGATCTATGTATGGGTTGCAACGACTGCCATAGTGAAAGATGGAAAGTATTTCCAAAACCCAAAAGTTTTCAATCCAGAGAATTTTACTGAGGAAAAGAAAGCCGACACGACTTGAAAGAAACCCGACACAATTTTGCCATTTCAAGTTTTGGTCACGGTCCAAGGAATTGCATCGCTAAGAGATTTGCAATGATGGAAGTTAAGATTGCTTTGGCTAGAATCGTCTACAAGTTTAAAATTTTGTCTTGTGATAAAACGGTTGGTGAGTTGGTTCCTGATGCCAATTCCAGATCTTTCCAACCAAAAGGAGAATTATTGTTTACTGTTGAGAAACGCTAGTCCACGCTTTCTAATCACATTTGAATAATCGAATAGAAGAAGTTGTTTTTATTAATCTTAAAGTATAAGATTAAATTAAATAATGTCGAATCAAGGCCAAGTGGAAAATCTAATAAGTGGAGTCCCTTGGTTTTGTAAAACATAAATTTTATATTATAATATACTATTATAACCCAACCGACCCAAGACGTCGGACCGACGTTACAACGTTGTTTTCACGTTTTGACGTTGTTTTCACGATTTCACGTCGTTCTCACGTTTTCACGTCGTTCTTACGTTTTCACGTTGTTTTCACGTTTTCACGTCGTTCTCACGTTTTCACGTCGTTCTTACGTTTTGACGTTGTTTTCACGTTTTGACGTTTTTCTTACGTCGTGTGCCGGCTGGGAATAATGGTTCTTGTATTTTTGAGAAAAGTTTTTGATTCACCCTTACAAGAATTTTTTGATTCATGCACACACAAGAATAAAAAAATATTTAAGCCTAAATAACCTATGCATATTTTTTTTGTCACGGTAGCTACCATTTTGAAAATTAACATACAGAGCTACATAGATAGATCAAGCTTCTACTTCTTTTATTTCCGTATTTTACTAGAAAATAGAAAATAGTTTAAAAATTAGTTGGAGGCGTCCGATTGGTGAACTATACAGCAAATGAATGGCCACTTTAAAATATGTATTTTATACTACTAGGAATTGCAGCAATGAATTAGCGTTATTCAATATTTGCAATAAAAAGGCAACAAGAGATTAGATAAAAAAGAGATAAAATTTTTCTCCAAAACATAATCAAATGTATATGTATATATGTATAGCAGTTATTGCTTTGAGCCCACACCTATCATGGAAACTTTCCCCTCACCTTAGATTTTGTGGTGTTTTTTTTCTGTCTTCAAGTTTATTTTTACATACTTCAAGCATTTAGCTAGCTAAGTATATAGACCTATTTCCGTGTTTACCTTTACAAGATGTGCCACATGATTGTTAATTTTGCCTCTGAGACCGTGTTTCCGGCTGAGAACGACAAGAATATACGTCACTGGAAATCCGTCCATAGCCAACTGGGTCGGCCTTTACATTTATGACAAAAGACAAAAGATACGTTTATGTTTAGAGAAAATGGCTAAATAATTTAAGTGATAGATACATTAATTAATCTGACAGATCGAAGTTCTGTCTGCAAAGGCAAATGTTTTTTATTTTTGCAATGAGAAATCCTTTTTGTTGATATTTCATCCAACAAAGTCACAGAAAATCGGGAAAATTAGCTAAGAAACCTTTATGTTTGTTTTTTTGAAAATTTTGGAAAATTTAAGAGCAGAACGTTTATTATAAATAAGAATTCAAAAGTACAGTTTAAAGCATTTCTGTCACTTAATTTATGATATCAATAAAATCTTTGCATTCACAGACGTGTATTATTTAATACAATGCACTTATTCTTGTTACTTTTGGCCCGTTATAGCGCCACACATTAGTTCAACCTAATAATTAAAGTAATCAAATTGGTACTCTTTACTTTCGCGAATTTTATCAAATCGCGAATACCATTATTTGGGCTGATGAATTTGGTAAATTCAGGTAATTTGCATCAATTGCGCCGAAATTTCTCTTAAATACAAAACGCTCATATTTTTTAAAATAAATTAAAAACATATACCTTAATGTGCAGAAGAAACCAACAATGTCGGACAAAAATGACAAAATTGTTTAATGGCAAAGAAAACTTCAAATTTAGTTCTTTCTTTTAGAAAAAATACACCCAATTTTTGTTTTTCAAAAGGGATTTTCAAAAAACACGAAAATTTGGTCCAAAGAAACCTTTGTAATAAGAAGCTTATTTGAGACTTGAGGTGCAAATTTGGAAAAAAAATATTTGGGAAAATTAAATTGAAATCAATACGTAGCTTGATTAATTTTTGTAGTAATGTTTAATTTCTTTAAGAAATTTCAGTACAGTTCTACATTCTACCATGCACGTAAAATAAAATAAAATAAAATAAAATAGCAGAAAAAAAAGTATGTTCTTCTAATTGGGCACAATAATCAAAAATTTCTGAGGAGTTCAAGGTGTTCATTGTCATAAAGAACATTTTTTGTAGTACCGACTCCTCCCTTTCTCGCCAGAAGAAATGTACCCGTTTCAAGGTTAAAAGCTTCCTTGAATGTTATTTTTCTGCTCGCAATCCTTGTAAGTATTCTGCGCGCCCATCTATCTGCACCACCAAGCCTCCCTGGGATAGCAATTTTTGGGTTCATCTCCTTTTTCTCCTTTTCACCTACTTCTTTCAAGATAGACATATGTTTTTTGTTGGTTTTTATCATCCGCAACAAGTCGTCATCACCATCATCATCGTCATCAGACATTTTCGCTTGTGCACCATCTCCTTTTCCTTCAGTAATCGATTCTTTTATTTTAATATCATTCGCTTCTTTTGTACTCTTAAATATCACTGCTGCTTCTTTATACAATGCAATTGCTTTTACCGTATCTTCATCCTCATTTTTATCCTTATTTTCTTTATCCGATTCTTTCAGTTTCTGAATTATTTCTTGTATCAGTGAAGGTTGGGTCAATTTGGCTGCCTCAATATAATTATTTTTTATTATTTTTTCTTTACTCTTAGGTTTTACTTTTTCTTTACTTATAGTTGTAAATAGTTTTTTTAACTTGTCGTATTTTTCCTTTATTGGACCAGTTTGACTCTGCATTTTAACATCGATTTTATCCATCCAATTTTCGATCAGTTTACCTATATTTATATACAATTCAGTTATTTCAATTATTGCTTTTTTATTATTGTCTGATATCTCCTTTTTAATATCTCGTATTTCCTTCACCTCTTTGTCTATCTTTGCTTTCTCCTCTAAATAGTCATTCACATCAGTCAATGTTGGAGGTGCAGCCTCTACAATTTGTGTTAGAACCATTATTTCCATTGCAGCTTCAATTGCTTTTGGTTCCATTTTTGTCCATATGTCTTTCTCATTTCCAGTAGTTGATTTAATAGCTTTTAGGATAATTTCAGCTATTTCTGGATTTTCGTCAAAAAGTTGTATTATCCTTTCGTATGAATGTGATACATCTTTATCAAATTCTCGAGAAAAACTTACAAACATTTGTCTTGGAGGTTCGGCTGGCATTAGAATAAATTGGAAAGGATAATTACCAAGAGTCATTAAGATTTTCAGAGCTACATGGCGGGTTTTTTCTTTCTTTGTGTCTGCTTTTTCTTTCCCCTTAATTATCTCTTTGATAGTTCTTTCGCCAGTTTCATCCACTATATCCACATAATGTTGCAACATTTCGAATATTTCTAAAACCTTTTTTCCATTTGGTACTTTATAAACTCTGCAACTTATGGTACTTCTTATAACTCTTGGTTCGTCGTTTGATGTTGTATCTGATGGTGTAGTTTCATAAGTGTATGTAGACATTTCTGTGTCTTTTTTTATCTTATCATAATCGCTTTTGGCATTCTCTTTCTTATTTATTGCCTCTTCTTGCCATTTAAGCAGTTGTTTTCGATTTGCTTCCAAATCATTGCTGTCGGCATCCTAACGGGAAATAAAAATTACATTTAATTTAGGTAATCCTTCGTAAAACTGCTTTTGGATAAATGAAGAAGTTAATTGATCAATAATAATTTTCTTTCATTTCATAGACAGATATAAAATTCACATTGACAGCAATAATCTATCAATGGTCATGTCCCTTCTTCTCGAAAATACAAGACTTTGGTGAAAGAAAAATTAAACAGGTTATCCACAATCAAAATATGTTGAATTAAATTTCACGAATCACGGAATCACAAATCGTCAATGTTCTGATTCAAACTTTATTGTTTAATTGTAAATTTTCGGTGAATTATTACTTTCGATACTCGATTTATTTTTGGGCAACTGAGCAAGAGAAGGGGTGCTTAAATAATTATTACATAAATTCAAGTTAAATCTAGTACAGAAGAAATTAAGTTACTGATAGAATTCCTTTGTTCTAAAAATTTGTTTCATTGGGGGGAAAGGGGTTCCTTAATTAAGTTTAACGGTATATCAAAAATAAAGAAATTAATTAGAATTATATAAGTTTTACCTCTTCTCCCTCGCCATCACTTTTCATCATAAACACTGCATTTTTCAGTTTTTCTTCATTTTTTGTCGAGTTTGATCCAAAAGAGTGCGCATCTTTATCTTCAAGTTCAATCAAATCTTCATCAATATTTCCATTCTCAGATTGCTGCCATTCCCTTGCACCATACACATTTTGTGTTGCTAACAGCAGCAATATCAGCGGCACCGTTGCCGTAAACCAATGCATCTAGTATAGAAGAACATTATGCAGCTATATTAATATTAGCAATAAAAGCAATAATCAGTAAATCTATTTGGGTATATGTGGTTTTTTCCCTAGGTGCATTTTCCTTTGTTAAAAGTAATCTCTAACCAATTGTTAAAGTAAATAAAAAATAATTTTTTAAAAATCTAACTGTGTTTGCAAAACGCGTTTGATATAGAATTGTACATTTATTGTTTCTATTAATTTATGTTAATTAATATTAATACTAATTTATTTTTTTGCCAATAAATAATAGAAAGAAAAGAAAAGTCATGAAAATTCTCAGAATTAAAAAGAATACTTGAATATTGTTAAAGAGTCCGAAGTTTAATTGGACATAATGTATTGTGGATTTATGTTTTGAAAAAACGTTTAACGATTTTCGGAAAACAATTAAATACTATTAATTACTAGGCCAGTATTTAAGCACACTGGTGTGATAAATCGCATCGTATTAGAGTAATCACTATTCAAAAAGTACATAACACATGTAGAGAATTTCAATGATTACCTCTACTTAAATTATGATAATACATGATTTCATGCATTTTGAAACATAGAAACTATTTACAGGGTGAATCAAAAAAAATTTACGAAATGTAAATATTTATGATTAATATAGAAAATTTACCCTCCTTGAACATTATCGAATTTCTACGTCGTAATCTCTTTAAAATAAACGTTTTAATTTTGAAACTTTGTGTTCCTTAGTGCAATACTCTTTCAAGTTCATTTTTTAATTACTTAAGTATTTATCATTATATGCACTACAATATACAATACAATTCATAGTGAATCATTTCTCTATAATAAAACTTTTACTAATCATATCACATTTATAAGTCCCTTCAGCTTTGAGATATAAGATTTTTGATGAGAGCCTTTGGTTCACCCTCAACTGCAGTCGAATAATTTTATTACTGTCTACTACTTATGTCTAAGCCCTGTAGCACTATGAATGATTTCTACTTCATATTCACTCAATCTCGCAAAAATGTGTCACATGATAGCTATCACCAGAAGAGATTTGAAAGGTGACCTGTGAACTCCATAAATTTCTAACTCATTTTCAGAAGAACTACTAAAGAATTTACACAGATGTAGCTCAAATCCATAAATTTTAATTCTCAAATAGAAGTTTAAGTTTTACAAATCTGTAATATTAAATTTTTTTAACATTTTTGGAGAAATAATTAAAAACAGAAAACAAACTATGTCATAAAATTACCTACAGATTCATTAGATTAAATTGTTTTTGGATTTTAACTCCACACTACTTCACTTAAAAAAATGGAGAAATGGAAATACAATACTCTTTAATCTACTACAAATTAAGTGATAATTTGGGCTTCTTCATGGCTTAAGCATTATTTATAGGTGCCAAAAAGACAAGTAATCAACGCATTGTGGTATAGTTTTGTTTTGTTTTCAATGTGAATAGCTGTAAAAACAAAGAAAATGTGTTGTTGAAAAGTTTTTATAACTATTATTCATCAAGCATTTTATCCTTAAGTAATTTTTCAGGGCTTGTAATAAAGTCCGGGCGATGAAATAGGTCGAATAAACGTATATTTGGAACCAAAGAGTAATCTATAAAAATTTGGCAGTAAAAGGTAAAAATTGAAAGTACATAGGGGCTACTTTATTTTACCTAAAATAAAACATGTAATATCACTAATAAGCGGTAATAATACTCCATAACATGGGGTCAAATTTTCGTGTGAACCCTATTATACCATAATAAAAAATTTAATTTTAGTTAAATAATTTAGTTAATAATTAAATCTTTTTATCAATATATCCTAGAACACAACAAATTATTAAAGAGCTTTAATAAAGGTTTTCAAGAAGGCTATAGGCAATAAATTGACTTTTTACAATTTCTTAAAAACCAAGTCAAACAATTAATAAACAGCAACAAAGCAGCTCGATTATCAAAATAATCAATATAGTCTGAGTTATTAGCGTTCCTCAATTAAAATTGCACTGATAAATCTGCCAAATCAGTAAGCGCCCATAAACCCTTTTAAGCGTTTCTGTCGAGCCCTATTAAGTGGTCGATTATGTGTTTATTTGAATTTAATCGATTGTTTTGCAAAAATGAGGTAGATAGATAATGTAAAATAGCTAGATAGATTACACAATTTCGTTAGAAATCATAATTAAAACAATGTGTACATAAAAAATACAGAATTTCTATTTTATAAAACTGACATTCTGATTGTGACCGTCTATACTCTAAAAAAGATTTTAAATTTTTAACTCTCTCGAATAAGCCTTATTATACATCAGAGGCGGATCTAGAATGTAGCAAATACATGCGAAGGAGAGTGAAAATAAAATCATCTTGTACTGTTTCTCATTGTCGTCACTGTATTTTTGCTCTCCTACGCATGTATTTGCTACATTCTAGATCCGCCTCTGTACATCCAAAAAGCGAAAAATAAATAGCGCCCCCGACTACCTTAAATGTTATAACAACCGTCTAGTCTCTAATAGAGATATTCACCACTAGTGTCAATAATGTCCATTTCTCCTAAATTAAATAAATTTCCTGTGTTTTATAAATTTCGATCGTTAATTTAGTGTTCTCCATTTTATTGCTTCTAACGTCTTTCGTAATTACTTTACTACACTAAGCAACGCCTTTTGTCAGACAGAAGAATACCCAATTTCCAAATTGCAATGTTTACTTAAGCTTGCCTTTTATCCCATAAATGTGATGATGTTTCTCTTGAGGGAATTAACTTTTAATATAAATAATGTTTTATTGATTTTTAGTTTGTAAAGTGAATGCAATGATAAACCTTTATGATTCACACGGTAGTTCCACATGTAATGGGACTGTATATGATAGACTATATAATAGATGTTTTTGTTATTTTAGAATAATTTAGGTTTTGTCTAGTAGGAGATACACCTTAACCAGTACAGTGCGAATGCGTGTTTTGGTTTTTAGTGATGTTCTTAGAAAACTATTTTAGTATAGTCACAAAAGAATCATATTATTTATTAACGAAATCTTTTAAAAAATATTAGCGAGAAAAATCGCTTGTAAAATTGTCTTGTTATCATCGGGAAAATATCAAATAAAAATGTTAACTATCAAAAATTAAAATTTTGCTCAGTTAGAAAAAAAGAATTGGCGAAGAAATTATTTGGTGATTTTAAGCCTTTTCACCAATTTCGCTATTTCTTTTCTCTGAAAAAGTTTATACCTAAAATATACAAAAAACAACAAAATGAAATACATAAATGCAATATATGAGTATTTTCAAACCTTTTTCTTAGTCTTTTCTCTATTCTTCGTAAATGAAATGTTTGTGATAGTATTTTGATATACTGCAAACAATTTATGTTCAGTACAGTTCAGAATTATGCGCATGGGCAATTTTGTTTTCAACTTTTTGTACAAACGATCAGTATATATTTTGGTCGTTTTTTCTGTTTACAAGTCAAACCAAAAAGCATACAGAATAATGCTTAATAGTAGTAGTCTATATGTGCTAACCTGATGTTGAGATACATTTCTTCTTGGTCGGCACCCTGCGCTCTAATAAAGGCCAACCGAGGATGTGAGAAGAAACTGAAAAGGTTGGCAATGTTTTTATTTTATCTTCTGCGTACTGACACAAATAGGAGGCGCCACTTCAATATACAATAAAACCAGAGTGGTGCAATTTGAACAATTCCCAGTATTTCCTTATACTTTAATACACTAATTTTAAATTACTGTCAGTAATTGAGAGTCAATATTTACCGGTTAGTAATGACTGAGGAGTCATTTTTAGGGGACATTAAATTTCTGCATTTCTCGAAAAATCAATAAAATCGCTCAAAATCTTATCGTATCAGTAATGGAACTCTCGTGAGGCCCGTGATCGCAGACTCAGACACATTTTACTATTATTATACCAGTTTTTATACTATTTTTTGTTTTATTTTATTTTATTTTCTCTACTTAATAAATTTATCTTTATTTTTAATTGCATATCAGGAAATTTGAACCTGAAAATGTTGGAAGTATTAGATTGAAAACATGTAAAGTTGATATGGGACGTTGTAAAGGTATTTTTAATTTGATTAACTCTTATACTCTTCCTTAACTTTCTGTTGTTTTTTATACTAAATCAATATACTAAAAATCAATATACTATTAATCATATACTAAAGCAAACAAGAAGCCTTGAGGCTTGAAGATTTCCGCAACTTCTAATTTTTCTTTGCAGACAAAAAATAGAAGTCAGTAACC
>JAUEKX010162004.1:0-11639 GCA_031834005.1 Dendronotus venustus
GAACGGAAAAAATAAAAACTGTTAAAATCGCTCTTCGTATAATGGTATAAAAAGCAGTAGCAAAATGTTGATGAGTAAAATGCTGTGATAGTGTTTTTTTAAGGGATGCTTGACCGAATATGAAACTAGAGTTTTCTGCCAATTTGTTTGGTGTATTTCAGTCCTGCTATTTTCTGAAAGAAAGAAGAGAAAAAGCGAAATCTCGAAACTGCAGGTTGGTTTGAATCATTTTTACTTTCCAATCTGTCTCTGCATGGAATTGTAATAGAAGTTGATTTTGGTCGCTATTCTTTTGAATCCGTGTGGTTTTTCTGTTTTTTTTGCTACTATTTCAATCCACAAACCTTTTGCAATCGGGCCTGTATGCTAGGATTACGTTCTACGAATATTGTTTAAACGTCCTTGATCGTATCTATTCTCTATTTTATGAATATAGAATGAATATAGAATGATGTTATAGAAGAGGCCTCGGCAATTGAAAGAATTGTTTCTCAATATCTATTCATAATGGAAAATCTTCCATGCATCAAATTCATTGTTATTATACAGTTCTTTTTTTTATTTCATTAAATATTAAATGCTATTTCACTAGTTCTATATTCAAAGCATATTCTAGGAAGCATGATTTTCATATGCAAAAGATAGAGATAATTTTTCTTTTGATTTAGCGATTAGCGATTCTTTCTAACATTTGAATCAGAATGTTTGTTTCTCAAACAAGAGAAGAGAAAACGTTATGAGTTTTGAAATAAGGAAATTTGTTGAATCTGTTAAAAAGAATTGTTTGAAACCATTGACAGTATACATTGCTACCAGTTGCTTTAAATTGTCACATTTTCTATGTATATTTACTCCAAGTCATTAAGCGTAGGAAGTTCTTGAAAACCCTAACCTTGGCAGTGTAGGATAAATTGTTTTGAGGAATGATAGTGACGAGGGGTTACTGGTATACATAGCGAGCAGTTTTTAGTAAATTTCTTTAACAGTAAAATAGAGGAGTTATACCCTTTCTTGTTCGCTAAACAGCGCTAACAAGTGTTGGAATTTCTGTTTTTAACTTTAAATAGTACTGGTTTCATCAGGAATTAAAACAATTAAAGTTGTAATTATAACAATATTGATACAAATTTGATTATGGCTTTTGTAACCCTTGGCCTTATCTATTTATGCTTCAATAGTGCTAGTTTCAAGTTTCTTTCGTAAAAAAAAACAACAAAATTTTGAAGTACACAGTAACACTCCCAATGACTTAAACCTCTATGGGGACCAAGAAAATAAAAAATGGGCACTTCAGGGTCGTTCGGAAAAAATAATAAAAACAATGGATTCTTTTGTTTTCAACAATATTTTCTATGAACTACTCTGAAAACACCTTTGGAAGATCACAATTATGTAGATGTAACTGGCGTCCGAAAACAACATTGTGATCAAAGGTAAATAAGAAGGACGGCTATATCTTGCTAAAGAGGGTGAAAAACACATCTTGTGGTGTTCCTGCTGACGTCATTGCCGACCCTCCACACCTCTAAATTTGCATCGCCGACTTTCATACTGTTGTGCATTTTTTTGGAATGTCTCTTTTAATTGGAACTTTTTATATTCTATTGATGGTAAGCCTCTCAAAGCCAACATAATTATATGCCTTTTCATCCTCTGTTCATGTTCTCTGTTCTTATGTTTATTTTTCTAAGAGTCTATTGCGTGTTGTGGTAATACAGGCAAGTTGAAACGGCCATGTTAGTCGCATTAAAAATATTACTTTAAAATGATCTAAAGCCCAGGTAGAACAATTGTTTCATGTGCGGGAGAGAGCCAAAGAAAATCAATTTCTTACGTCACATTAAGAAATGACGTAGCTACAATATAATTGGTATTTTCGTGTTTTTAACACGGTAAATGCACCTTTCAGATGTGGCCACACAATGGCATTTTTTTGTTTCTTCTTGTCCACAGTGCAGTCTACACTTTCAGCAACTTTCAGTAAGTTTGGCTTTGTAACGGATTGTTATTGTACAGGAATAAATTCGTTCCACTCGGAAATCTGATTCTATTTTACAGGTACGTACTACTGAAAATCTGTCTCATCATTGATCATTACTAGCAGCAGAGAAGTGGTAGCATCTGCATCTATACAATATGCTATTATCATCTAAGAGTGTCTGCATCATACGTGTAGGAGAGCGGAAAGCCAATTACGTCTTGAGAAACACAACAAGATAATTGTCTTTTCTTTCACCTTTGCAGATGTTGTGGACCGTCTCGATCTTTGAATGATTGTGGATCAATGAAATAAAAGAATTATGTTGGTCTCTATTTGATGGTAGCATTACGGTACTCGCCATCAGTACAGAAGACTGAAGTTCAATTCTTAGCCTCTCATCGACATAGACAGATTATTTTCTTACGTCTTATATAAGAAACTCTAGATATAATACATCCGATATTAATTGGGGACTGAATTGGCTGCTACAGTTCTTTTTGGTTGTGTATTTTGTAGTTTTACTTTTATTTATAGTTGATTAAAAAATTCCCTTTTACTGAATTCCGTCTGAAAGAGTCTGAAAGAGTCTGGTTTGATTCAACAGAGCAAAATGTTATGCTTCCTTCATTCTCTATGTAAATCGATAAACTCAATATGGTTGTCTATGCGTTGTATATTTTGATGTCTTTTTATGTATAAGGGGAAACGAACATTGCCATATTTATTTAATAAATATTCTTAGACATGCTTGCCGAATAACAAATGGAATGTGACACAATAAATAATCATGTTCTTCGTATGAGTGATCCTGGAGACAGATCTAGAGAATCGGCAACCATATATGCAAGAGGGCAAAACGCGATTACATCTGTATAAATACAACAAGATAAGTGTTTTTTACTCTCCTTCGCAGATGTTGTCGACCCTCTAGATCCGGCTCTGTAGCACTGTATAAGATATGGAGTTCTGTAGCAATTAGCTTTGCACACGTTTCTTGTTTCTTGCTACCCACGCAATTCAAAAGGTTTCGACACTAAGCTAACGGAATTTGGAGGTATTTGGTTTGGATATTAATACTATAGACGATGGAGCTGACACTCGTTCGTTGTCTGAAAGGGACTTTCTACAACCCACGTGCTGTTGAATTCACCTTTTCAACGTACATGTGTGTTGTTTGTGGTTTGTAAAAGTACCATCTCAGCCAAATTTAAGACAAATGAGAAGTTGGCTTGGCATTCTGGTGTGAACGGTTTTAATGTGAGGTTATTTCCATGTGGTTTCTACTTTCGATATTACGACGTTGTTTGGTGATTTCCAAGAGGCTTCTAAAAACTTAAAAGGATCGTTATTATTGACGGTAAAAAACAACAACAGAATCTCTGCTTGGAGGAAAATTTCACATGGCATTTTGACTTCCGTGTTCTTTTTTTAGTGAATGAATATCAGGCATAAGATAATACTTCTCAGAAATTTCAGAAATTTGCCAATTTCCAGGATTGGAATCGATATCATGTAAGAAAGTACGGAAATATACGTTGGTAACCGATTTTATTTTTTTTGTTTTCGAGTAGAATCGACATTTGTAAAATTTTGCCCTAGAAGAATAAAGTAAGGTTTATATTCTACCCCATATCAATTTAATATCATTTTCAAAGCCACATTGAAAAGGAATTTAAAAAATGATTTTCATGGATATAGATTTGGATGGATAATGAAAGACTGATGATATCGCCGTTTACATACTTTTTATGAATTATCAATGAATTATTAATTATCTAAATCTTTAAGAAATTTTTAAGAACAAATCATCAGGATCAAACATCTATTTTTATGAAAGGTTCTGCTCAGATATTTACCCTCATACCTGAATTTATAAGCAGTAGGACATATCATATAATGTTTTGATAAGCATAACGCTTATTTTTTGTTGAAAAATAAGCATACGTTAAGTATATTGAGCCTTACTCTGTATATGTTAACACGTTGAGTGTCAAATCTTTAGGCTTGATCTTAATATAAAATGTCCTCCTTTTTTTTATTTTGCTTGGCTTATGATTATATCAGCAGACGTTCCTTTTGTCCTATATCTCCCCTCTTCACCTGAGTGATTGAACTCATTTCCGAGAAAGAAATTGAAATAAGCATATCATAAGCATTATTTTAAGCCTCTTCATTTTGTGTATAATACAAGCCTATTGAAAACATTTCCTAAGCATATTAAAGGAAAACATTCGATGTAAGTATTGTGTAGAAAAGGCTTACATATAGGTAATTATTTTTTATATAAATAATTGTATATCAGAATTTATAATAATTAAGCAATGACTCAAGTGAATTGAGATAAAACTGTTTGATAATGTGTATTGATGTCAAAGGTATGTAATATCTATAAACTATTTTCGACAGTCGATCAATTTTGTACATGCTTGTTTATTATAGTCTTGTGCGAATAAAGTGTCATTATCTGCATAATGAGGCATTAATGGAATCTCGTTATAAGAAAAAAAGGTCTGATTGTCAACAACGCAGTTTTTTGATGCATCAGTTTTTATGATCGAGAAAAAGGGTTATTTGTATTTGATTATGGTATGAAATTTATGAGAAATGTTCAAAGGTTACGAGTCTTTAAAATTATTTTTTTTTTTCCGTCAGGGATTTTCAGGTTGTATAGGTAATGGTTATGTTTTTGTTTATTTCTCTGATACTGTACATGTGGTTAATATTGAGTGTGTCTCTCTCTCTCTCTGTCTAATAGGATTTAGAATTCCGATTTTACTAAATCGGAATTAAGCATCTCTCTCGTGCGCGATATAGATAAAACACAAGCGGATCTAGAGGGTCGGTAGCATCAGCGAAGGAGACCAAAAGTTTTATTACACTGCAGTATTTCTCAAATAATAATTGTCTTTTTACTCTCCTATGTGTCTTCGCCAACACTTAAGATCCTTCTCTCGATAAAACACATAATTCCATCCTATGCAGAATGTATAGTCTTTTATCAGAATACAACATGTCCCTTTTGAACATTTCATCAACATGTTGCTCAAATGTCTTTTAGCAAAAGCATTCAAAAGTTGAACTTGTGTGCGAATTTTCAGCACTCAGCACATATGCGTATTTCTGTATGTCTTTCCAAAACCTACTGGTTCTTATAAACGGTTAGTTGGTAATTTAAAGTCTCGAATATTTTACCTTATTGCGTTTCCAGTGCAGCTGTTAATAACCTGTTTTTATAAATGTTCTTTATAACTTTCTTATTAGAGTGCCTAGTTTCTTATCGAAAGCTCTTCTTATTTTCTTTTCCAATGACAGTCTTTGCCAGCCAATTACATTTTATACTCTGGAATCATAAAAAATATTAAAACCTTCATTATCTTCCTACATTTGTTTTCGCTATATTTTCAGTTCCTTTTCCTGAAGAAATAACTTCTCGGACGATAGATTAAAGTGACGAAATCTCATTAGAATTAAAAATATGTTTTTCTTGAAAACCTTTGCACACGAACTTTTACACGTATTATTCGTAAACAACCGAGTTGAGCCTCAATTTTAACTCAATGCTCCCCAGCCTCAAATATAGGTAAGCGACATCAAATCTGTTTTCACCCTTTATCATCATAAATTATTATACATTAACTATTATAAAATTGACATTTTAATGAAACTGATAGGTTGATTTTCGTAAGTTTCGTAACTTTCAGCCCTTATTTTGCAATATAAGGGAAAATTCAATTTTCGAAATTTCATAATCCCAAAGTTACAGTTGGTATCACAAAGAAGTTTTCATCTTAAGTTACAATAATAGTTTTGTTTGTGTTGAGAGTAAGAGGGGGAAATTAAAAGCAACCTATTGATTTTCCTGCCATCCTAAGGGATGCGAATTTTCTTATTTAATGAAATTTGTTTTGATATTTTTTTGAGACACGTAGAGCGAGTTCATAAGTTTCGTCTAGAAACTTCTAGTATTTATTTCGCTCGTTTTTTGTCTTAAACTTTCTTATCTCTTACAGCTGTTTACGAAATTCCATAAGAATGGCGCTTGATTAAACAACGTCAAGACGTAATCTCGCAACCAACCTCCTTCCTAGGACTTTATTATGGTTTTTACTTATAGTGTTTAATATTCTCTTTAAAAAGACCCTGGAATGAGTTGCAACTACGTCATGATACATATAGTTTTTTTATTTACCTTTTAGCTACCAAATGTTGAAGAACAGTGTTTTGTTTTGTTTTATTTTGTTCTTCTTGTGTTTTGTATAAATGAGAGTTCAAATGTGTTTTTTGAAACAACGTTAGGCTTATTTCAGAAAAAAAGTCTGTTTCACGTACGTTTCACAAACATAAACAACAAAAGTCTAAAGAAGAAAAAAAAAATTTCATATTGTATACTTCCACGACAACAGCTAAAACTCAATATTGACATAACTGCTTTTCGAGAAGTAGGAAACAAACCAAGATCTATCTTGTCTAATTCGCCTCCTTATTTTATCTATCTTTTAGATGTAAATAACAGCACACAGAGCAGTCATATAAATATGAAGCATATTCAACAATAGATAATAGTATTACGTTTGCGTTGACTTGCTACAGAGAAGAAAAAATCAAAACATAACGAGCAAGCAAACGAAGGGAAAAACGAAAGAATATTGTGGCAAGGGGAAACACAAAGATAACAAATAGCGAAACTAACCGCACGTTTCCTGTATAAATGAAACAGTTTTAGTATTATAACATATAGTATTTTAACTGAGTGAAGAAGTTCTTTTTATGGTTTATGGTTGAATAGAAAATAGAAAAAAAGATTTATTTATTCAAAGCAGTAGCATATATCACATCCACTGCAAAAAAATAAAAGATGGCAGCGAGTGATGATGAAGTTTTTCAAGCTGAGGTTCCTCCATCCCCCTCACCGCGTGCCGTTTTAGATGAACGAAGCAACAGAGAGTTCATCAAACGCTTGGCCAACGACTACATCCATTTCAAGATACACGGGCGGTCCGACAGCCGCAACAACATGGGACTATTGCGCGATATCGTCGAAGATGACGCGCCTTCGCCGTCACAGCTTCAGCGATTCCAAAGTTCTACGAGCTCGTACGACGACCGGACTAGTGTTTTCAGCGACAGCAATAATAACGTAGTGCAGAGTCCAACATTACATGAACTCCCATTTGTTGTAGTAAACGGCGTTGATAATGTTGTTAATAAAGAGACTACTGTTACGCCTTTTCGTAAAACATCGCGGGTTCTACGAAAGGTCAGTGTCGAGCTCGAGCGAAGCAACTCGAATTTTTTTGAGAGCGTTTGCGACGATTTGAACTTGAGTCATAACGACGCGCAGGTCACTTTCAGACACGTGTCCGAACGCGTTTTGAATCGAGACTCATTAAACTGGGGACGAGTGGTCAGCCTGTTTACTTTTGGTGGGAAACTTGCCGAATGGTTCTGGAATACACATCAAGAGGAGAAGATCGAGGAAGTCGAAGAATGGCTCGCTGAAAGTCTGTCGAGTAAAGAAAGTTGGATTGAAGAGAATGGAGGCTGGGTAAGATTTATGTTTTATTCACTAAATTTGAGAAGTGGAGGAAATGGATCAGTAGAAAAATATTTTCCTTCCTTGAGCATGTTATTTCATGCTTATGATTTGACCTTAAAAATACATCTGTGCCAGCTGGGTAGAGAGAATTTGAATTATGTTCTTGATAAGAGTTTAATCTACTAAAAATGTGTGTATCAGCAACAGTGCATGGACAGGGAAATCAGTTAGGTTAAGGTTACCATGGCACGATTTTACGATATAAGAAAAAGCTACTTTCTTTAAAAAATCTCGTGTTTTTCTTTTCACTGGAATCACGTCCACAATCCATTAAGACGCCTCAATAAGACATTATTCAAGCCATTTTCACGTCATAAGCGTATTTTTTCATTAAGCGATTTGCTCTGAGCAAACATGATTAACCATTCTCGTAACAGAACGTGATAATAGTAATTTATTTATTTATATCTCTATCTATAAACGTTAAATTCCTCATCGTATTATACAGCCTACGTCATGATATCCGAATTTTGACGTTTTAAACGAGTGATTTTAAGATTAGTGAGTTTTTTGTTTGACTTCCTTCTTGCTAGAGATGTAAATGTTAAATACTTAAAGCAAATAGTATGCTTTAAATGTATCATTTATCGTCCAAAACACCTTGGCTGCCGTAAAACTTTTGATGTACTTTTGAAAGATATAAAAGATGTCCATATGGAAGAGAATTAAACTCACGGGTGACTAGTAAACTTGTCTTTCACTTATCAAATGTACGCTTTGTTATAAGGGAGACAACTCTTCTTTCCGTTTGAGTGTAATGAAAAACGATTTTAACTTTGTTTTTCAAGAGAGCTTTATAAGTACTGAATTATACTCGATTGCTATTTTTTTTCCGTCTCAATTTTCCCTTCTCAAGTATAAAGAAGGCGGTTCTTTTGTTGCTTTCTTTCTTCAAAAGAGCATTTTTAAGTCAACAAATTTGATGTGCAAAAGCGCATAAAAGATTTTCTTAATTAGTTCGTCTGTTGTTTAAAATGTTTTCGTTTTAACACCACCTTGGGTTAGATTAGGTCCACTTTCACTGATGCAGTTATTTCCCTTTTGATGGAAATAGACGTTGTTTAGAGTCTAAGTTCCTATTTTGGCAAGTTTCTCTTTCTTTAGTTTATAGAATGAACACCTACGTATATTTTAATTTTGTGACCTTAATCAATTAAATAAAGCAATTATTTTTACCTAAAATTACACATCTGAAATGTAACATTAAGCTTTTTCGCATGACTTCTCCGCATTCCGCATCACTAATTCATAAGAAGATAAAGTTGTTTTTAAAGTTGTTCCTTATAGTCGACTGGTATGAGCTTTCCCTTTAACCAGAAAATCAAAAAGTTTTTAAAGCTTGAAATTTCAGTAGCGTCACTTCAATTGTGTCGTTGCATTTGCTGAAAGTTAAAACATAGTTGGTGCCATTCGACAGGAAATTTAATTCTGTTTTATAGTTTGAAGTATTCAAAAGTTACAGCTTTTGAAGACATGGTTTATTTGGACAACGAATGTGGAGTATACTCCACACCATTACAAAGGGTTAATCGAAGATTAATATGTAGATGTCGAGTCTTTGCTGCCTTCTTTGATGACATTTATGACGTATGAAATTCGGTTGACGTATCTAAAATCTTCTAAAACTCTTAATTGGGGCTAAAAATACGAGTTATTCAATTTCTATGGTTGTAAATGAAAATAGATTGAGTGACGTATGTAATGTAATGATCATTTTGGAGCTGGAAACATAAGCTCTCGAAATGTCTATGATAATCTATATAAATGAATATTGATTAGATGACGTATATAACGAAATGATCAATTCTTTTTTCTGCAACAATAAATTTGTTAGCCTTATGCGTAAACCATTCCCAGAAGTGCTAAAATAATTTTGAACCAAATTTTGGTAATAATAACTGATTGTAGGGTAATATTGTATTTCAATTTTTTATAACAAATAGTTCTCGTGTTATGCCGAAATTTTATTGATATTTCTTCTTACGTCATCGATGTTGTCAACACGAAATTTAACATGGATTATCAGACATCAATACTCTTTTGTCACTATGATTGTTTACTTCAGTGTTTTATGAAAAGCTCTGCGTTTTATTATTCTCTCTCTTGAATCTAATGTTTACTCAAATGATCGTAAATGTGATATTGGCATTATTTGTTTCATTACACTTTTCTTCGAGCTTCTTTGTAAGGTTCCCAGCAGAAGTAAATGGAATTGAAATGTTTTTTTTTCCATCATAGGAGTATTTTGCAGAGAAATTTGACAAGGAATCACCTGTAGAGGACACTGGAATGGGTTGGTTGAAACCAGGTTTACTGATGTGTGTCGGTGTATCACTGGCGGCACTACTCAGCATGAAGATGCAATGAAAAAAATCAATTCACATTTCCACCTCCAGATTCTCTGATGAGTGGTCATAGTAGTAGGTGGTTTTTGTGTTGTGCGTGTGAGGTATTGCTCGATGTATCCTTTGACGGCTGTGAAGTCGCAATCACGACGTATTGGGGTGGTGGTGTATGGAGTCGCTGGTTGTATCATTCATCAATCAGGTTTCTTGTTTTCGATAATGACAATGTCATCTGCTTTCAGAATAACTGGAATAATAGTGCATAATTGAGCCTTTGTTTATCTGGTCTTCAAAAAAAGATATGATGGTCTGATAGATATTGCTGGCATCAAAAGGTTTAGTTTGGTTGGTTAGAATCCTTCGTTTCTGTGATTTATTTGTTAGATAAAAAAAAGGAAAGAAAGAAAACACAGTTCACCTTAATTTTGATGTTATGCAGTTCAAATTGAAGAAGTACTTCATGATTCATTATCCACTTCTCCGTCGGTGTTCATCAGTTCTCCGAGAAGTACTTCATTTCAATCACTATGGCAAGGAAAGCTTTTTATAGATTTCGGGTTTACAGAAAACGTTTTAATAAAGTAAATACCTCTCGATTATTTACGAATGAGTTGTAAAGGAAATATTGAGTAGTGAAATCTTAAAGTAATTCTTAGTAATAATAATTGTCATTCTAAAAAAACGTTTTTTTGATGAAGTAATGTAAAAACGATTTTTATTTATCTTATAAATTTTAATTAGTTTCCCGCCAAAAGCTCAAACGAGAAACGATTTTGCGTTTTTGAAAACTTTTCTTTTTTTTTCATGTACTTCGTGAAAGAGACGAATGTAATAGAACGTACGATATTTTTACTCTTACTAATTGGCTTCCCCAAGACCCACATTTTAATCTGGAGTACCATCTGATTTTTATATTTTTTGGGCTACCCACTATGTACATAGCTAAAAAGGATTTTATTTTATTTTTTTATAACCTAATTTAAAAAAAAAAAAGACTTTCGTGCGAAACGTTTATCAAAATTATAAACTGATTAACAAAACACTTTTTCCCTCTGAATTGAAATTATTTTTTATCTTAACTTTTTAGAGGAGGGTACAAATTTGTTCTATTATTCGTTAAGTTTTGCGTCTTAAAATCATTTATCAGATCTCTTCTATTAAAGGAACACACAAAATTATGATGTGCGAAAGTTTTTTGTACTAAAATTAATTTATGATAATTATGCATAAGTAGAGAAAGAGAGAGAGAGAGAGTAGTATTTTAAATTGTGTGTAGCAAAAGAATTCTTCTGTCAAAGTAACATATTTGCATGAGCATAGACGTCCTTTAATGTTTGCAAACTATAGGCTCAAATACACAAATTTAAATTTTGCAAAAACTAATGAAATTTTTTGTGATTGAACGAAAATGTCCAGTATGTTTTCACTAATTTTTGTGCTGCAAATTAAAAAAAGTTCTATGATTTTCTCTGATAAAGCTTCATATTTGCAATTATTTATGCAACATTCTATTAATACCAGCATTAACTTATGCCTGCTGAATGTAGCAATTGTGTTTTAAGCAATTGTGTCGTCAACATAAGAATTTCACTGTATCTAATTATAAAGAAAAATTTTGACATTTGAGGTTTACAAGTATTCAGCCAAATTGTGTTGCAGTAATTCTAAATATTATTATTATTATTATTATTATTATTATTATTATTATTATTATTAT
>JAUEKX010162004.1:11739-23629 GCA_031834005.1 Dendronotus venustus
TATTATTATTATTATTATTATTATTATTATTATTATTATTATTATTATATGACTATTTAGATTATAAAATCAAAAAAAAATAATCTTATGAAGCAATATAGAACAATATTTTTATCCTTTTGTTGTATGTTTCTCATTGTAGTGCTTTAATTTTGATCCGAAGTGATTCGCGAAAATTAAAAAAACCAATGATTTGCGAAAAAAAATTATAAATGTAATTTGTCACTATCACTTTTAAAAACTTTCTTTTTTTGAATGAAAAAAAATCATACTTAAAATTCGTTTAAATATGTATATATGTATATATGAGAAATTCTTGAAGCTGCTTCGGATGATCGAGAAAAGAATATGACCAATACGCTGTTGGCCTCTACAAAAAATATCTCCTCGTTGAACACATACCCATAGGAAACTCAAGTTTATGTTTCCATTTTATTAATCAAAACCCAGGGAATAAAATAAAAGCATTAATAACTGGAAAAAGATAACGGGAAATTGGGCATGCTCCAGCAAAGTTCATTTCCATAACAAACAATAAACGATTCTCAGAAATTTTAGAAAACGAGCTTGTCAAAAATTAAATTTCCAACTTTGACATTAAATTTTAAGATACCGCAAATTTCTATTTTATTTAATAAAATTCAATGTTTCTTGTTAGGAGTTCGCTTTCAAAAATGGAAATGGCATATTACGGTGTGTTTTGAATAAACATTTGGCGTTCATTATAATAAAAATATTATAAAAGGGGGCGTTTTTTTGAAGCATCTCTACAGATTTTATCTTTAAAAATGGAAAGAGTGGGGATAAACAAGGATCTTGTCAAGTTACTCTCTGGTGCCTAATAGACGTCCCCCCGCTACCCGCCCTCGATTTTTTCCATACAGGACATTCTTATTCCGACCCCCTCTTATATCAAAGAGAGTAAAAGGTAAAAAGTCACCGTGGCTGAATCGTCAAATAAAAAAAAAAATGAACTCTCGTGATGCCTTATATAGAAAATTTAGAAAATCCAAATCCATAATTGATCATGAGAACTACAAAAAGAAAAGAAACAAAGTAAATGTCAGCGTTAGGAAAGCTAAAAATAAACACTCACAAACATTGTTTCGAGAATCTATATCTGACCAAAAGAAGATTTTTCCAACGAAAGAAAATCATTCAATGACGAGAACCTTTTTATTCGATGGAGTCCCTACTTTAAATGCTTCATTAATTGCTTCCAAATTTTGCTCGTATTTCTCTACCATCGCTCGTATCGTTAAAGAAAAACTTATTCCGTTAAGAAACTTCATCTAGTCGAAACCGAAATAAAGTTTTCCAAAAACTTACAGCTCCTTCCGTTTCAAAGAAGTTCGTGTAAACGATGTTTTCAAATACCTGAAAAAACTTCCACGGAAAAAAGCGCGTGGACACGACGATTTACCTCCCGGTATGTTGAAAGATGATGTGGCTACTATAATTGCGAAGCCACTTGCACATGTAATCAATACAATTCTTCTAACCGGTAATGTACCAGAGGATTTCAAGCACGCTATTATTACCCCTATTATTAAGTGAGGAGTAAAACAGGAACTTGACAACTATCGACCTGTCAGTGTCCTTCCAATTTGTTCCAAAATTTTCGAAAAGGTTTTCAAGAGAAAGGATTACTATCGCCTACACAGTTTGGTTTTCGAAAGAAGAGGAATCCGGAGCTTGCAGCCACTTTACTTCTTGACAAAATTAGAGAAAATATGGATAAAGGACACATGACAGGAGCTATCTTTATTGATCTTAGTAAGACATTTGACACATTGAGTCATGGTCAGATAGTTGAATCATTAACCTCATATGGTGTCTATGGGAATGAAAGAGATCTTTTTATAAACTATCTTTTTAACCGCTCACAATCAGTACGTGTTGGTCCTGAAATATCCAAACCGGAAAAAATCACTTGTGGTGTTCCCCAAGGTTCTATTCTTGGACCCTTGTTATTTCTTATTACCTTTAATGATATCGAAACAGTTTTGAAGCAATCAAGAATTATCACTTATGCAGATGACACTGTAATATACTTTTCGGGAAAGTCAAAAGAATCGATCCAAAACAATTTACAGGCATACTTCAACGCTGTTGCTGATTGGATGGAGTCCATGGACCTCATTACGAATTTGAAAAAAGGAAAGACTGAAGTTATGCTTTTTGGGACTTCCCAGAAAAAAAAAGAATCAACCACTAGATATTTGTTATCGCTTCAGAAAGATTGCACATACAAAAAGGTACAAATATCTCCGGGTTAAACTTGACCAAACCCTTTTGTTGAGTGATCATATTGATTATGTTTTTAAAAAAGCATCGTCCAGGCTTTATTTGATGAGAAGAATTCGTCCTCAACTCACATCGGAGGCCGCTCTTACGTTTATAAGACAATGTTTATTCCCATTCTCACTTATTGCTCCATCATCACAAGTACGTATACTGAGACCGTAAAAAAGAAGATTTCCAGCTTTGAAAGAAGGGCTTTTACCATCATCTTCAACAAAGCGGTCTCAAGAAGGAAATGACATCTTATCTATAAGAACTTTACAAAAACGCCGTGCATGTATACCAGTTTTCAATTGTATAAATGGAAATGTATGCGATAACTTCAAGGATTATTTTGACGTGATTTTGACAAACAAAACAAGAAATAAAAATAAACTGTTGCGAGTACCCCGTGTAAAACTTGAACCTACAACGAAAAGTTTTCAATACACAGGGGCAAAATTGTACAATGATCTACCTACTGAAGTTCGAATTGTGCAACAACCACCAAAGATTTTAAATTATTATTTGATAGAGTTTTTAATAAAAAATAGTTTATAATATACACAGTTTAAAGTTTTAAAATTTTAATTTATCCTCGTTTGTTTTAGTCTAAGGTTTTTGATACATTTGAGCTTTTTTGTCAGTCTTTTCATTTTTTCTGCTTTTTTTTTTTTTTAACTGAACATTTAAATTTTAAATCACACTTTTGCACAGGACCCATTTGATAACAGAAATTTTAGTAAATATTTGATTGATAATCTTGTATAAATTTTCGTAAAATAAATAAAAATAAATAAAGTTAGAAAAAGAAAATCAAAAGTTGGACAAAATGTATATAACTAGAAGGACAGTGAGAGATAAGTGATTAAAAAAATCGTTATTGCAGCAGTTGTAGGATGAACCGTTGGATGAAAAATTAGAATTCAAGACAAACGCAAGACAAGTCATCATGTCTCCCACACAGGAAAAACTTATTTTGTTAAAAAATGTAGTAACTGTGGTTAGGATTGTTTTAGTAAAAGATGCAACTTCTGCAACACCAGAGAGATCGTTTTCCTTATTAAGAAGATTTAAAACATGGATGAGCATGAATGGGACAAAAAAGGTTAAACTCTTTGGCAATCTTGTATGAACACAAGGCAATCCTGGACACGATGTCATAAATTGACGTAGCGAATTTTCAACCTGATCACAAAAACGTTATTGACATTTTTACAGGAAAAAGAGCTTTAATTTATATTGCACATAATTAGAAAAAGTCAATGGTTGCTGAGTATACTTTCGTTTTTATTCATAATCATAACTTTTTTTTTTTGAATCTAAAAGAGGAAATAAATTGTTTTTACAAATCAATTTGATGGTTGAACTGTTAACTCAATAACAAAAACTCAGAACATCCTCAGGGTGAGGGTTCTGCTTCTGTATTCATTGCGGGTGTTAAGGTTTGGCCGGTGTTCATTGATGCATAGTGCCTCGAGTGTCACTAAAAACTGGTCGTTTCGAGTAGTGGAGCATAGGATGGACACGTCATCAGCTATTGGTTCAGTGTTGATGCAGTTGGTGAAATGTGCTCCCACTGTAGAAGTTCCTATGATCTGCCAGTCGTGTCTTCAAATGTCGAACAGTTTGACCGACATAGCTGGATTCGCATTCAGAACATGTTATCATGTAGACAACACCGTCTTTATTTTCCGTAGTGTGAGCACTGTTTTTAAGGGGATGGGCAGCTAGTTCAGTTTTCTAACCAGGTTGTCAGTGTCTCTGCCCCTGTACTGAACTGATAGCATGTACAGTTGGCGGGATTCAACTGGCGGCTCCTGGGCTGGTGCTGGGGTTGGTTGTGAATGTGATGTTTTGCTGCTAATAATAATCTTCTCCACTGTTGTAGAGATGATGCTGTCATAAAATTTAGGCGGGTATTGATTGCGCTCAAGGATAGCCTTTGCTCTATAGATACTTTCAGTGAACGCTTTCCACGTACTACACGCTCTGTAGATCCTGTGCACCGTGCCCTGCACTATCGTTCGCTTGTTTTTCTTTGGTTAGTGCGCTTGAAAATTCATCACCAAGCCCGTATCAGTTGGTTTCGTGTACCATGTGGTATACGCTCTACATTTAGTATGTACGATACATCCAAGGTCCAAGAAAGGCAGTCGACCATCAGATTCACGCTCAATTGTGAAATTCAACTGTGGGTGTAGTGAGTTGATGTGTTCTAGTTGCATTACAATCCTGTTCCTCGTGATGATGGTCAAGATGTCATCCATATATCGTTCATATAATCGTGCATTATCTTGAATCACAGGGCTTAATTTATATGTTGTTTTTATATCCTTTTTTCTAGTTACTTGCGTTTTATTTCTATTTGTTTTAACTATCTTTCTTTCTGTGATTTCTCAAGAATTATTTGTAATTATCGAATAAAAAGAGGCTTTTAATATGTCTAAGAGAGGTTTGAAACACAAAATCTTCTCGTCACCCCAACCATGGCTATAGATCCGGTAGTTATCAATTTGGTTATTATATATCTTATTAGTTAATAAGATATATGATAACCGAAAACATCCAGCCTCAGCTCCCTTTAAGAAAGACTCAGCCTATAGCTTTTAGTCTTCTTAGATAAAAATATTTCGAATTCTTTCATTCTACCTGAAATCAATCTATTCCATGCATAAAGACCATCGGAATCTAATAATTAATCGAGTCTTAAAATCTTAGTAATTCTTTTTCATAATGACTATATAAATATGCTATTACAACAATAGAAGTTCCACTCTCTTATAATGACATTAAGAGAGTCGAGATAATCCATATTAATTGTTTAATAGCATATTTTTAATAGCATATTTGCATATTAATTGTCTTTATTAACATCTATTCCTTGTGTATATCTATGTGATGAGTTTGATAGTAAGTGGTAAACACAAAAAGTGATTGAGGGTAGACTTTCGATTTTGAAATATTCGTAGCTGAAAGAAAGTGTTTGGTTGTTGGAACTTTATATTCTTTATGGTTTGTAAACATCACGAGAGCAACAAGTAAGTTTTTCCTGTTTATTGATTCGACTTCCATTTCCATAGACCACCAATTTCAACATTTAAGCACATCATGTTGCATGTTGTTTTAAGTTTTGATTGTTCTGCGGTCACTGTCAATCATATTTGTAATGTTCATTTAATAATTTGCATTTCATACTCTTTTCAAAGAAGAGTACACTTTTTTATACTAGCAACTTGACTCTAGCTCAGTACCAAAGTTGCTTATTTTTTCACTATTTTGAGGCACAAAGTTGCTTAATAGAAATTGGAAAATAATAAAAGTTTCTATCTGAGCCCTAAAAATTGGTTAGTTTTAGGGGTTTTACAATGTAAGGAATGTTGTATATACACTTCTATAAAAGCCTCCTGATTTGCTGATATTTATATTACACATTAGAGAGTTCAGTAAAAATGGAAAATTGATTGTTGATTGATTGAAACACTGAGCCTCAAAAGTTTCTTATGTCGCTTCAACATGGTTGCTTAGGTCTTAGGTTTGGCTCCGAACCCTAGTTGCTTATATAATTGTTGCTTATATTCTCTTCCTATATTGATAGTATTTGATATCCTACCTTAACTTTCAGTGGGAGATCAATCCTCAATGAGATCAAACTTTTTCTACAAAATTGTCGAAAAGTCATCATTTGGTTTGCATATAGTGTGCATATTGTTTGCATATTCTCGGTAAAAATAAGTTGATGGATTTTGCTTGGTGAACACTGTGTATCTATTAAAATAAAACCTTTAGAAATTGAGAAGAAAGTATTTTTTATTGCTTTACAGGGGTGGATCCAGGACTTTATAGGATAGCTGCAAAAAAACTTACCTTCGCAAGTATTCTTTACCGCCGAGGGCGGGGGCGTATTAGATATTTGGTATTAGGCGGCGTATTAGATGTCTAGTCCAAAGAAAAATTAAATTGTTACGCTTTGCACTAATAATGCTAAGATTTTTAAAAATCATGTGTTCTTTTCCTATTTTAGTGTTTCATCAGGTAAATTTTTAAAAGCAAATATTATTTAATACTGACATTTTACCTTTAGTGCAAAGTTATGGTCATATGATAAGACATGATTTGAACGAAATCGGTAAACTCAAAATTATGATATGACTTTCTTCATCAAAGTATTTTTAAATACTTTCTTTCAAATTTTTCTTAGATGTTCCTTATAAAAAAAGTCTATACAAAAGCATTATATAGACTAGCAAATGTTTTTGACAAAAAAAAAGCCGTTCTTATATGAGTAAAAAGGAATACAAAATAACCATAGAAGAAGAACGATGGCTGAAAAGAGTAGGAGTGAGTCTTGTAAAGAAGGTTACATCAAACATTTACATTTACACTGTAATAAAAAATATAATCACGTTAAAGTCGTTATATTTTATTTCCTTGTGTAGAAGCCTCACTAATTGCATGCAATAAACGCGTTTCAATAGCCATTTTAAACTCTTTTTGTTTACACATTTCAAAAGACAGTATTTTTTTGTGAACCACCCTGTATAATATAGAATAAGTTCAAACAATTTTAATCAGCCTAAGAATTTTCTCATTCAAGTAAAAAATAAAACACATAATAACAAAAATACACATAAAATTAAGTGTAATCCTTATATACAGGACATATCTTGGTAGTTACCAGAAATTGTTTCTTTCAAATTCAAATGGACTAAGAATGGTTCATAATTTATTGTAGCTAGTATGTCAGATATTTAACCATTAAAGATATTATTGTATTGAGAAACCACTGGATTAATTATCCATAATTGGAAATGAAAACTGGAACTGACACTAATTGACATCACCTCATCATTGAATTCGGAATAGGAATATTTTTGATTATCACATACGATATTCCCAATTCCACAGGTGGATAGTGTATTGAGAGGATTCAGTTGTATCATAAGATTTTTCTTCAGCATAAGTATGTACAATGAGCATGTGTAATGCAATTTTATGCCATACTATATAAAAAAAAAATAACAAAGGAATTATTTAATAATAAGATTAAAAAGTGTTAGTTAATTAGCATCAAATACACACTTAGATAGAATTCAATATTTACATTTTTCAGTGGCATGTGTGTAATATATAGTGAAAGGTTTGGGTGTGATAAGGTCAGGAAGGCATCCATACTCAATGTAAACAAGTTTAAAGTTAATATGATGTTTAAAACCCTATGCTAAAATCCCCTATCCTAATTTATTTAAATTAGTTATTTGGAGTATGGATGCCTCCTCTGCACGAGAAGTCAAATATTGTTTCATTTTTTTACTATATATATCTACAGTATGTATCTAGGAAAATAAAACCTTTAGGAATTGGGACTAAAAGCAGCTTTAGCAGCTTTTTTATTCTTGTTAAATTACATTACAGATTATGCTGTAATAAAGCGTTAATGGCAATAGAATGTGATGTGAGTACCACATTACCGCTACACAGAAAATGTAAACAAACAACATTGTATGCAAGACTTTTGAGTATAGCTCACTACTTAACTATTTAACTATTACTTACGATTTATATTTCAGTTTACAAAAGTTCATGTGAAAATGAAAACAATGACCAAATAAGTTCTTCAAGGAGTGAGATACGGTGACAAAATGCCCTTCCTTTCCAGTATGCGTGGTAAAAAAGGTAAACAAATCTTAGCTAAGCATTATATAATGTTACATAAGCAGTTAATGGAGATGCTCTGCAAATTACGCTGCCAGGAAGCTCAAATTAGACACGATGACATAAGGCTAAATAAGTTTGAAGAACACCTCTCCTGAGGTACTTTTGGTTGTTTCTTCCAGAAATATTTTACTTTATAATTATTATTTCACTTTTTCTTACTTCAGGGCAAAAAAAAGACAACTCATCGCAAAATTGGTATCTGTTTAATTATTATATGATGAGAATAATTTGAGTGAAAACTTTTGTTTTGTGGTACCTGACAAACCTAATATTTAAATCCAGTTTTTTCTAGCTCGACCGACGGGAAAAAGGCCTTGACAAAGTTGATCATAATTTCTTTGATCTTCTACGTATGCAGCCTGACACAGAAGAGAGGGTCTATTTCTTCGACAAAGATTGCAAAGATTACAAAGATTAGATCAGAATTTGGAACCATACAAACACTGGCTGTGTTTAAACTAAATGAATGTAACGTGTCCACCTAGACAAACTTGAATCTGAATATCAGGTTCAACTTGGATTTCTCACAAAAATGTCTAATGTCTAAGGGTGTTATAGGTACAGGATTAGAGTTGAGAAATTGGATATTTTCCGTTATTATAACTAAAATTTCTACCTTCTATATCGAGTGCGCTGGTTTCTTACATGGTGACCAGGAAAAATTTCTTCCATTAAACATTTGTTTCTGATCACCTTGTATACCTAAAATACATACTTAATCCTAATACTTGAAGGTGGATTTGTATTTTTAGGCAAACAGCTATGGCACCAACCAATACACTGGAACCTCTAGTACGTGACCAAACATTATTTGAACAACGCATACCTTACTACGATAAATACACACGCAGGAAAGCAGAGGAAGTTCTAAGGGAGGCAAGCATCGGATCCTACTTGCTTCGACCAAACGAAGAAAATGCGCGGAATAGGGTGCTAAGTTTCAGGTAAACTCATATTTAATTTTTTCTATGTAGTATTTGAGGTAGGAAGATGGACGAGATTCCGTATAGATAATATGAAATGTTTGTAGATTTCTTGGTGATTTCTGGGTTAATTGCAGCTATTTCTTTTTTTATTTATTTCCGTAAATCTGCAAAAAAAGAAAAGAAGATTTCAGTTGTTTTTTAACTTAATTTTTCCCACAAACGTTTTCATATTTTGTTCAACCGCCAAACCTTCGTCCCAACCAAAGTTTCTTACCTTAATAAAAGTATTGAAGAACATTCGAATAGAAGGAAAGCAGGAAAAAGGAATACGCTATACTTGGTTTGTTTGCTTTAGAAACATCAATGGGACAATAAGCCATTACAACATTTACGAAAATCATAACACATTTTTCCTGGATTCTCAATTCGTAAGTTTTTTGTTTTGTTTGGACAGATTACATAATAAACACATGTTGAATAAATAGTATGACGATAGCAGGTATGTTGTCCTGGAAACATTTATATGAAAATTAGCAAAAGAAAAGTTTTTTTTCCTGGTTCAAAAGAACATGTGTTATTTTTTGTGTACGATGTGTTCCTTGAAAGATCTTTTTAAAAAGATTTTGATGTCCCTGGAAATGTTTGAGGTGTTCTTAGAGAAAATTATCGCCTCCTATATATTCACGTGTGTTATTTTGTCACTTCAAACCTCACATACAGAACACATACGTACAGTATTCAACAGCTCGTTGCTCGGTTATATTATCTAAAAATTGCAAGAATTTTCAATATTTGCTATCCAAACTATTTTTCCCGAAATCGGTATCTTTTCTAGTGAAAATGCCTGAAAACCTTTTGTCAATTTTCAACATTGGTTGAAATGTTCGTAATGTATTAATTATTAATTATTAATTATTTCTTAATTTTTACATACTAATAGAGTAATCATCAGTTTTTGATGATCCAAAGTGCAACATTTCACATTTTGGAAGAAGAAATGGTTAAAAATAAACAATTTCGCCCGAAACCTTACAATCGTAAGTTGTAGTTTGTTTTTATAATTGATGGTCTCGTTATGAAGAGAGTTTCGTAGCAAATTAAACCCTTTAACTGCTGTAAAGATATAAGTGTAAAATTTTGCTCTTTAGAACTTTTATTTTTTATCCATTATTTTATCACGGTTTTCTTACGCGTGAAATGTAAAGAATTTTAACGCAGAACAATTAAAACGATTTTTTGGTTAAAAAAGCGGCGATATTGCACTGAATAAAACATTTCGAAATTTTCGCAAATTTTAATAGGTAGTTGTAATTATTAAAAAAAAAAACGGTATAACAAAATTAGCCAAATAAAACTGCGAAGCTTTATTGAAGTCATATTTTTACAATTCTACAGTTCAACAAAATAATCAACAGCACAACACGCCAGCAGCAACACATCAAGATATTTCAAAACCCACTTCTCAAGTCTACGAGGTATTGCCGCCGAACAAACCTGAACAAACAAACGCAGGGTAAGACGAATTACAAAAATAAGCCATCAAGACTTGAAGTGAAATGAATTGAAACAAGAGTAGCATATAGTACTATAAAACAACAAACCTGTACATAGATGAGATACTAGTGTTATTATATATACCATATATATATAGGTACAGTCTGTCAGCTAGCGATCAGGGTCATCCTGGCAATAATTGAATCTAAAATTAATATTTATGTTTAGCTTGTTATGCCAAGTGATAATCTTTTGTGAAACCTGCACTTGAGCGTTTTCATTTGTAGGAAGTTAAAATATTTAATTTTCATATTTATTACATCGCTGTATTAATGCATGCTATCAACTCTTATTATGCTTTACACAGAGCCAGTGGTCCAGCACAACTATCGCGACCTATACCAGGTTTCTATGGCATATTATCACGTGATCTTGCTAACAAAATGCTATTGGATAAGCAGGTGGGAATGTACCTTGTAAGAGAATGCGAAACGATGGCAGGAAGATACACTATTTCATACAAGTATTAAAATTTTTACTTTAAAAACAGAAGGAAATTTACTTTAAAAACAGAAGGGAATTGTACCAGCAGGGATTCAATTCTTCACCGTTTTTATGTTTACATTTGAATAGGATTTTTTTCTCCCACATATCAATTAGAGATATCATAACTTTGGCAAAAGGGATATTACCCTTAAATAAATGACGAAAATGATGATTTGCCAAAGGCATCTACTTTTGGTACAACTTAATTGTTGCATGATGAAAAAGACTTTTAACAGAATCACAAAAATTTGTTATCTTGGATAAATGTTTATTGAAAATGGTAGATGAAATAGTTTGTTTCAATTCGTTGCTTCCAATAAAATTAATATGTGTATAAGAATCTCAAAAGCGGATTTTGAGGGTCGACAAACATATTTGTAGGAGAGCAAAAAATAAAAATGTCTGAGAAACGCTATAAAGATAATTGTCGTTTCACTCTCCTTTGCAGATGTTGGTATTCTTGGTGATTGCCAATTGTATTAAATGAAAAATGCATAAAAGAAACAAGGATTGCAATGAGCAGATCCTTTCTAGTGCGTCTATTCGTTCATACTTAAATTTGAGTTTGTTTTTTCAGAGACAAAATTGATGTAAGACATATGCTGGTCGACAACGTAACAAAAGAGGCTTTGGTATGTTTATGTTTGTCGACTATATTTACAAAAAGTATTTTAATGAATAAAGTATAACAGATAATAAGAAAATAACTCAATTCACTATATATTTTGTTTCTTCGTCGAAAAGTGAATTTATAAACTATCAAACATAAAACATAAAAAATTTCATAAATAAAAGTTTAAAAATTGTAAATCAACAAAACTCGAAAGTTTTTTTCATCTTTTAAAATCTTTTTTCGAAAGAGCATACTGGAATTTTAGAAATGCGGTGACATTTTTTTGAATAGGAGAAAATTACGATGGCCC
>JAUEKX010162005.1:0-11276 GCA_031834005.1 Dendronotus venustus
TACTGCCATCCACCATATTCTCTGCGTCTACCCTGGGCGGTAGACGAAGCGCTTTGAAACTACGGCTACCATCGGCCTTAAAGAATGTGTATGTAACTTTTAGCTAGAAAGGTAAATTTCCTCCTTTGGAGGTACACCAAGTGTTTTACATGTGCCGTATAAAGTAATTCTTTGATTATTGAATAGTTTTCTTCCATAATGATATTGTTATACTTCTGTCATCAACTCTCTTTTCAAACATTGGTTGGGAATGGAAATTCTTTCAAAACTTTATCGGAATGTCTGTTAGTTTACTTGTGCCGTTATCCACTGTTGTTTGTTAAGTTTGGTTTCACAAATCAAAGAGTTCACAGCGTCTTCCAGTTGGCAGTTTAGTTGATGCGCTGACCCGCGGGGTCAACGACCGGTTAATCCACTTCACAAGGTGAGAGCTGTGTCCTGCATTGGTGCGTGCGTGCACCGAACGGACATTTCATGCAGATAATAGATAGGTCCGACTGGCAATAATTCTTCTTTCTTTCTGCACAACCACCATTCTTTTATTCCGGATAACAACTGAGAGATGCACATACAAATTGATAAAGGACATTATAAAGGAAAATCTAAACAAAGATATTGCTAATTAGGATATCATAGCATTGCACATCAAAATAAACCATCTTTTTATAACAAAAAGTACACAAGCAAGCTTAGTGTTACCATGTCTTGCGAAAAATCTCTCCATGGGAATTTTTAGGCACTTCTCGAGTAATCCCTTTCGAGTAAGTTTAATTTTGTAGGTCCCATTATTTCTTTCGTCTAGCTTTCCAAGTGTGTAGTTTTACACCCGTTTTGACACAGTCAAAGGCAAAGATCCTTGTTGTAGACTTCAATAGATAAGACTCGAACTAGAAAATCACTGCACTACATCGTAGGCACCAGGAATTTGATTTGTAATTCTTTTTTTTAGATCTTTGTGAGTTAAATTATATCTTGAGGTTCTCTTACAACGTCTAAACAAAAACAGCTACAATCTATCCCGATCCACAAATCGCAACATTAGGGGCTCTTTTGTTTCAATGTTGAGGACTTTGATTTTTCTCTTGTCTGTTTCCGTAGTTTTAGAACCATAGCATGCAACGTCACACCAATTAGTTTTCAGGTTGTATGCTTGTTAAGGTGAGGTTTAAAAGATTGATATATGTTGAACTTCTCAATTTTTGTTAGGTACCTGCTAAGTCAATTTGGAAAGTTTATGGGTTGTTAGTCATTTTTTTCGTGTCACAATTTCCATGTCGTTTCAATTAGGAAGTATTTTTTTTAAGTACCTGACAGACCTCCGATTGAAGAAGATACCGTAACGGTGCAATGACACAATAGACAGTAGACAGCTACGTAACCACTACTTATTCAGTGCTTTAGACCAGACATGCACAGTCCCTACTTTCGCTAACAATTTACCTTCTCTGTTCTTCTTGATTCCAATCATTCTGATGGGTTTTTGGGGCAAATTTTCTCAGTTTTGTCAGTGAAATATTTTTGGCATGATTTAAGCGTCTAGATTTTAAATTTATTATCAGATTCAACCCGTTTCTATCGAATTTAGCAGACCCTGGTCTTGATAATCTTTAAAAAGTAATGTCTATTTATAGTCGCCCGTTGAACATGGAT
Organism: Dendronotus venustus; assembly: GCA_031834005.1. Taxonomy (NCBI): domain Eukaryota; kingdom Metazoa; phylum Mollusca; class Gastropoda; order Nudibranchia; family Dendronotidae; genus Dendronotus; species Dendronotus venustus. The sequence continues at coordinate 1,651 of JAUEKX010162005.1, forward strand.
ATTTGGTCTTTTGACACTTAATTGAATTGATTTCTGAAATACTGTATCCATATCCATAACCCACAAGCACTGCAGTGAAAGCTTTCACTCTCACGGACAATTGAGTGTAGTTTTGTGGAGTAACCGGTGAGCCGAGATAAGACTTATGACCCTGAGTTAGTCATCGTCCCCTTGTAGCACTGGCCAGGTTCCTTTTGAGGGCCTGTTTAGATGCCTCATTACTATTTAAAGTTCTTGTGTATTTAGTATAGTATTATAAACAAGTCTCCCAAAATGAAATTACAAAACCTCCCAACAAATTACAGAAAATAACGATGACTATGATAGACACGCTCCACGTACATTTGTGGCCCCTCTCTGGCCAGCGGCCCCATTCTCCTTGTTCCGTCCCTGCCCAAAAAAGCATTTAATTTAATAAAAAGATCCACTAATTTTACAATACATGTATTTATGCATAAATTCTACGCTATCTTTGACTCTGGTATTTTTCATTTCAGAATCTCGTCATGGCCCCACCAACTTAAGCAGTCTGGGTAACGTTCCCGCATCAGTCCTTAACTCTGAGCTTGGGAAGAAGCTTCTGATGCCGGAGCCCTTGAAAACATCCACAGCTGTGACCTCTAGTATCAGCACCATCTCCAGCCACAGGGCGTCGTCCAAAATCAGCACGGCGGGCAGGCCACCCACCAAGGCCAGCTTGAAGCAGGTACCGGCCTCGGCCAAGGATGTCCCCGCTCCCCGTCTGGGGGTCAGTCTGAAGATCAGCCCTGCGAAGGCCGTCAAAGCGGGCAACCGCATCGCCCCCGCCTCCTCCAACGCCTCGGGGAAAAGCAAAGTGATTTCGTCCAATCCCGTGGTGAAGGTGGAAAAACTGCCCGAGCGGATCCCCCCTCCAGTCACCGCGTCCCCACTCACCACCCCCACCGATGTACCTTCCTCCTCCTCCTCTTCCTTCAAGACTCCCTCGTCCTTATCCGAAATCAAATCCACGCTATCAACGACCTCGGTGCTGCCCATCTTCAGCAAAGCTGACAGCTCCAAAATATCGACGTTGGTCAACGGCTCCCTGAAAACTGCTGTGTCTCTCACCACGCCGTCTTCGATGACCTTCTCCTCCCTGTTCAACATGTCTGCTGCGGCACCCTCGTCGTTAGTGGTCACGACCAAAACTTCGACTGACACTCCGATTAATTCCCGCAGTCTTTCCACCCTGGTGACCATGTCGACGCTCACCAAGCCCATCATGATCGCCCCCGTCATGACTGTCACCTCGTCAACCGTCTCACAAATATCGACGAAACCTTTGACCTCGACGAGTTCCGCCAGTGGCAAAAGCTCCAAAGTGCCCAAAGACCAAAGAAAGTTCCTTCCTTGTAAAGGTACGGCCGCCGCCTTCTGTCACAGTCCAATGTACAATGAACTCTGGCCTAGCATTTCTACTACATTTATTCATTGTCATTATTCATACTAGTTGATATGTAAACTTTTAGTACTCGTATTAGCAGACAACTGGTCTTTTAGAAAAGATTAAAAGAATTCCTCCCTATCCAGCTGTGAGAATTCAATCTCCACTTGAAGACTTGTATCCGTGGATGGAAGGCAGCCTGGATTCAAGTCCATTGCAAATGTTATACTCTAGAAATTGGGCATTAATGTAGTCATGAAATTTGAAGAGGTGCAGTAGTGTTTACCAAACCGGAGTTCTATCTCTCTACAGAGGTTGGATACCATGGTTTGCCATTCTTTTCTGTCTCGAGCCATCTCACCGCATTCTTTCATCTCTCCTCCAGTTGTTTACTGATTCATTTTTCTCATTGTTTTTTTCTCCTTTCAGACCGGGAATACGATGCCAACAAGCACTGTGGTGTGAAAACGGAAAACGGCAAATCTTGCACTCGTTCACTCACCTGCAAGGTAAGGAGGAAGCCTCATTCCTCAGCCTGTGTGATTTCGTTTGTATTGTCATATTTTTTTTTTTTACTGTGCTTTGTCTTGTCTGTATTACAGGCATTGGAACAAGCCTGAAGATCCACTGAGACCATCTTGTCGTTAAACTAGATAGATGATATTAAAAGAGAGATATCAACTCATCGTTTCGATTCTCCTGTTATAAATTTCTTTTTTTATCCTAGTATCGGTTTTGCCATAATGGGTAAGGTACATGGGTGCAAGTTCGCCGGATATTTGATTTTAAAAATGACGTCTCGCCGGATTTCTGCGACTCTATGTTTTTAAAAAGATATCTTTATCATAGTAAATTGAATAGGATTTCCTTTTCTTTGAAAATAAGTTAGATTTCAAGCAAGAATATGAAAAAATCAACTTATGCTGAGAGAAAGTTGATTTTCCATAGTTTTTTTTACGAAACCGGTAGTTGCAGGATTTTTTTCTCTCAGTCTAAACCTTTGCAGGATAAGTTTTGTTGAGTAACTTGTACCCATGGTAAGGTAAAATAAGATAAGTATCTATATAATAATGAGTTAATTTATACAGCGCCTTTTGCTGAGACCTCTCTCTGTCTGTCTCTATACTAATATTTCCGTTTGTCATGTTCCTCCCTCCTTCCAGACGCACGCCTTGTCTCTGCGGAGGGCCGTCCAGGGCCGGGTCAAGTCGTTTGACGAACTCCTGAAGGAGCACAAGGCGGCCAAGGACGCGATGATCAAGGCCAAGGCCGAGAGTCAAGGGGACGCGACTGCGGCAGCGACGGCGAATCGTATCCTGGTGTCGTCTCCAGGGGGCCAGCTGAAGGGCTTGCCCAAACCACTGACGGCCTCGTCTATCAATGTCAAGGACGCCAAGCTGACGCCGCCTGCCGGAATAGCCACTCTCAAACCGGCCGTTCTATCCACCGGTCTCCTCCCCAGCCCCTCCCCTTCCACCACCACCACGTCCACCTCCTCCCCACAGAAGGTCTCTAGAGAACACACCAACATTTTCCAGAGGTGAGATTGATGGGTTGATTGATTGATTGGTGGACATGGGGTTTAGTGAGGATGCAAACAATTGAATGGCCGTGTGTGTTAAGGAGGGTTCACATCGTTTGTTTGTTGTGTTTGTTAAGGAGGGTTCATCTAGTTTGTTGTTTGTTGTGTTTGAAATGTAGCCTTGGAGAAGGTTGTGTTTGCCAAGAAGGTTGTGATCCTTGAAGTGGTAGTGTAGGCTAGAGATGGGGCAGGAAGAGGAGGGTTTTGGATTACTAGAATAATTGCTTCTGTAGATGGTTAGTGAGATCCATTTTTATAATGAAATTGAATCCTATCTCACAGTGAATATTAGAGCATGGTTAACATAATTTAATTGGTATTATTTGCAACTCTGATGATTGAAAATTGTCGCCTTTTATGTCCAATCAAGACTAATTGTAGAGTTTGCTGTCCCTTCTTGTGTTATCCCAGCCCTTGGCAGGATTCCAGGGGCTGCTGTAGGAGTTAGAAATAGTATACAGTAGATTTACCTTAAACCGAAAGAAGCTAAACCGAAAAATACCATGAACCGAAAAAAAATTGATAAATTATAGCTACGAGTTTCTTCTTTGTCTTTGTATCGTTTCATACGATTAACCTAAATGCTTTTAAACCGAAATGATTTAGAAGGTCCCCAAAATTTCGGTTTAAGGTAAGTCTACTGTATATAGAAATAGCCAATTCTGATACTGTTAATTTTATACTTTTTCTTGATCAATTTACCTTTTGTACTTTTCGGTGTAAGGTTACTGTTCATTTTAAATGACAATATACTCCATTCCATATTGGACACCTTGCCAGCAAGTGACAGGATAATAACAAACTCTTTGTTGAAATGTTTATTTTGAGTATTTGTGTGTTTGTTCCCGCCAGATTTACACCCACGGCCGTCTTGCCTCAAGCCGTCACAGTGAAAGAAGAGCCTGTCGTGTCCAAACAGAGTTTGTTTTCCAAGCAGGCTTCAGTGTCGTCTGCCGGTGATATGCCTCCGTCAGATGCCAGAGACCCCAGCTTTTTACCCCACCATCCCCGACCCCTCGCTGTAAGTGGTGGCCAGTAGCCGGAAAGCCTATCCCGTCCGAATACAATAGTACTCTTTGAATGAATTGGTTGTGGATCATTTGGTGATGAATGGCAGGAATTATAGTCCCAATTACAGTTTCAAGTTCTACTTCTAATTTCTGTCTTTTATCTCAACCTAATTCTTTATCATTCCAACAGCACTGTGTAACTTAAAATGCGTCAAATGTTTTTTTTACACAAAGATACAAGAAAATGAATGTATTTAATTAGATGAACTCAGCATTTTTTTAAAGGAAGAAAAAAGGTCTACAAATAATCGACAATACAATTTCAGTAAACTTTTTCACTTGAAATGAGTAAAGACCATGTTTATATTTCCAACTCGTGTCTTTCTTTCCATCAGTGAAGACCGTGTTTATAATTCTACCTTGTATCTTTCCTTCCCTCAGGTTTGCCAGTTTGGAGGAAGGCTGAATGATCGCAGCTGCTTTTTGTTCTCCCGAAAGACAGACTTTGTGAGGGCAGCCGTTCAGAGTGCCCACGAAAGGCAGCTCAACCCTCCACCCCACAAGTAAGGCCTGTACATCTTCACTCAATAATTTACTATTTACTATCCAAAGTGGACTGAAAAGCCATTAGTTTCCACATTGCTATTTTCATTGGGATAGGAAGTGTTTCAGACTATTTTTGTACTTGCCCTTTATTTACAGCCCTGTCCAGTGGCTGTTGTATAGATGTACTCTAAAATTTCTAGTAAATCAGGATATCACGACATACCATTATTTGTATAAGATCCCCCCCCCCCCCCTCCCTCCTCCCTCCTTGAAAATGAGTGCCCATAGGATACAGTTTGGAAAACCTTTAGTTGAAATAAGGAAATATTTAATAATTATGAATTGTTGTGATCCTTTTTTCCTATTACTGAGACCGATTAAGAATTGAATACTCTCTTTTGTAAAATATGATCAGCTTAATGTGTGCCCCTCTTTCTTTTGACAACAAAATCAAAAACAAACTCTTTTTTTGAGTAAAAGAAAATAATCTTCTTTTCAGAAAACTTTGCGTGGAATCTAAATTGCCAAAAGAAGCTCAGCAGGAAAGCAGTTCCCACGACCCGTACGAATTCAATTTGATCGACACGAGTGGTGGGTATGCAGCCAACACGGGCAGACCCGTCCTCAAAGTGAAATCAAAACCACCGTCGTCCCCCATCGCTGCGTGTTCATCCTTGTCGTCGTCGTCTATATCATCGCTGTCTTCATCTTCTCCGTTATTGTCCGCTGCCAGCTCCGTTGCCTTCTCCTCAGCAAGTCTTTCATCAGTCAACCCTTCATCCGGCGTGTCGTCGCTGTCCCTAGCCACGCCCCTCTCCACCTCGCCCTCCCTCACCGCCATATACCCCGTCTCACTCAATCAGCCCTCGTCTAAAGCCGCCAGTCGAACCAACGCCAGGAATCGCGACAGCCTGTCCGGCATTAAAAACGCCGACGCGAATTCGTCTACAGGGGCGGTAACTCCCGGGAAACGAAAAAGGAGCGGAAGCAGCGGGGGTCACGCGACCCCGGGTATCCTGGTGGCGGCCGGTTCAGTGAACGGCCCGATCCCCTCCAACACGGCCCTCTCGCTGTCCAACCCTTCGGGCCTCACCCTCAACACAGTCGGAGAGTTGTCGCAACAGCAGCTCGGCGGCCTGTCGGGCATCATCACTTCGTCGGCCCTCAGCAACCACCAGACAAGGAACCTGATAGCCATTCCCAGCGTCAATCTGGCCAACGCCGCCGGTCTGGGCCAAGTCGGTACGTCTGGTAAGCTGGCCGCGGGCGGTGTGAGTGGGGGGGCCGGTGGTGGGGGCCTCTTGCACAAAAACAACTCCATCTACAAGGACATCAACCTCGTGCTGACGGGCATAGACTCGTCGTCTCTAGTCAACGGCCAGTACATCACGTCGGCCCAGCTGGCCGAATTGGCCGCTAGTCAGGGCCAGACGCTGGTCCTCAACAACTTCCAGGCCAACAACGGCAACGCCAACAACGCCGTCACGGCCGTGCCGCTGTCCTCGCAGCCTCTGGGCACGGGGGGCTCGCTGTCAGCGGCGTCTGCCTGTACGCCCAAACCGTCCAAGCGGAGCCGTTCGTCCAGTGTGAGGGCGCACCCCGCCGGCTGTGCCAATGCCACCCTAGCCAAAGCGTCAGCCGTGAGTCACCCGCTGGAAGGCTTCAAGCTCATCCCCAGCAACAACGTCCTGGGGCCTGGCACGGGCCTCCCCTCCAACACGGTCCTCATGGACGGCTCGGGACGCCTCACCTCGGTCACACTGGCCCCCGGCCAGAACCCTACGCTGGTGGCCATCACGTCATCGGCCGGGGGCACTGCCGTCCACAACAACAACAACAACAATGTACTCAACGCAAGCCAGATGTTGTGTGGGGTGAGTTGGTGGCCATTGGTTTCTATAGGCTTTACAGACACTTTCCTTTGAAAATAACCATACACTTTTCTTTAAAAATAACCGTACACTTTTCTTTTTAAATAACCGTACACTTTTCTTTTGTATATTATATATATATTTATGATCCCCTGACATTACTAGGAAGCTTTGGTGGTAAGTTTTCACCAGTAAGAGGACATTTGATGCGACCAGTATCCTTTTAAGACACATAACACCAATATGATTTCCTAATGCAATAATACTCCATTTAGATGTTGTGATGAAGACTACTTTGACCATTTGACTGTGAAGGTAATAGTGTTACCGACATGTTGACTAATGAATGAGTGATGCTATTGAAGGGACAGGCTGCCAGTCCTAGGACTCCACTCGCCATCCATTGGCCTGTTTTGACCATTATCAAGACATGACAAGACCATAAGATTCTTCTCTCACCTTTTCTGATAGCGACATTTGATTTTTGATACCCGCATTTCCAGATGCAGATTATCTTTTCAATGTTGTTTTTTTTTTCTTTGCTTCTTTGTATGTTTTTGTGTGGGTTTTTTATTTTCCAGCTACTTGCATTTATTGATCTTAGTGTGTTAGGATGATAGTTGAGGTTAGTATCTCTCAGTCTCATGATATCCTTTGAAATCTGATAGAATACTAATCTATAATATGAAATTCCATTTTTTCCCCTACAGGATACGGCCACGGGCCAGTTTTCCAATGCCGTCCTGTCGAATGGCCTCGTCGGTGTCCCTGGCCATGGTAAGCAAGCCAACTCGTCCCTGGCTGTCTACTTAGGGCTTTCTTTCTGGTAGTTTTAACATCTTCACACCTGTAAATCTCCTGTCAGTTGTCTGATTTCAGACAATCTCAATTTATGGAACTGCTTGGATTTTTCTTCTTCTTTGCAGTAATGATTGGAAGTCAATAGTATAATAATCCTTTACCTGAAATGTAGACAATTTCCAGACAATTTTGTGCTGGGTCATTTACAGGATCTTGTATGTCCTTTATTCTCATTTATGGTCGGTTCTACTTCTGTTTTTTTTCCCTTTTGATTCACTTGTTTCTATAATAACTAAAATAAAATGTGCAGGCCTGTAAATCTTCAACCAATTGTCTGATTTAAGATTTATTTTACTATCCAAGTGGACTGAAAATTCATTAGTCTTTGTTTCCACATTGCTATTTTTGTTGGGATATGAAATGTTTCAGACTATTTTTTTTATTTGCCATTTACACCCCTGGTGTTTATTCCATGTCCTATTGTTTCTATATTGCTCCCATCCCTATTTGCTGTGTGTGTGTTTGTTTCCCGATTGACTGTATTGACTCCTAATCCTATTTGCTCTCTGTGTGTGTTTGTTTCCCCCAGACAAAGTGTCTGTGTCCAACCAGCGAGTCCTCACAACGTCGTCGTCCAAGTCGTACCTCCACCACCCCCACCACCCCCAGGCCAAGACGGGTCAGCCAGCATTGGCCTTGGCCGGGAATGTCCTCTCGGGTTCCGTGGCCTCTGCCGGTTCCGTCGGCCCCACGGCCCAAATGGCCAACCCAGCGACCCTGTTCAAGCCCGGCAGTACCTTCAACCTGACGAAGAGCGTCGGAGGAAAGCTGACGGTGCAGCCCGTGTCCTTGACCTTCCCCATCGTCAGCCAGCAGAACCTCGCGGCCCTCACGTCGGCAGCCAAATCCCACCACAACCTGCAACAACAGCAACAACAACACCACCATCATCACCATCATCATCAACATCAACTGCAGCAGCATCAACAGCAACAGCAGCATACGCTGTTGGTGGCCGCGACCAGCGCTGGGGGCGGCGTGGGGGGGATGGTGGAGGACGTGACAAACTCTGGCGCCGTGCGTGTCGGGGGCAAGACTGACTTACACCTCCAGGCACAGATTCCTAGCGCTGCCGCCCCCGGCAATGTTATATCCTAGCAGGAAGCCCGAAAGGGTTGTCGGGGGTCGGGGCTTCTTCTAAATTGTGTCATAATAATAATATATATATTCTATACTATACGGATATGGATATACGACATACATACGTTACATACGCTATAGTGAGGAATGCGTGTTTGAGATTCTCAGTACTACAAGGTCTACAAGGAAAGACGTCTTCGTGGGATTAGCCAGCAGGGAAGGCGACCCATGTGTTTGTTTATGCTGGTGTAGTAGTGGTGTTGTTACAGTTACAGTTGATTCAAGGCATAATCTTGAAGGATATTATTTTTATTCTCAATCGTACGAGGAGGAGAATGAAAGAACGAGGAGGAGGAGGAGGAGGAGACTAGTGAATTTGTTTGCATTTTAGAACATTAGTTGTGCTTTAGTAATTTGCACATTACAGGTAGCTGAAGCAAGCCTTCATTTTCTATTCCTACTTTGTGTGTATGTGTGTGTGTGTGTGTGTATATGATTGGTTGGTGTGTTTGTACGTGTGTAGGTGCGTGTGATTGATGTGTGAGTTTAGTTGTGTATGTGTTTGTGTGTGAGTGTAGGTGTGTGTGAGTGTAGGTGTGTGAGTTTAGTTGTGTGAGTTTAGGTGTGTGTGTGTGTGTGTGAGTGTAGATGTGTGTGTGTGTGAGTGTAGATGTGAGTTTAGGTGTGTGTGTGAGTGTAGATGTGTGTGTGTGTGAGTGTAGATGTGTGTGTGTGTGTGAGTGTAGGTGTGTGAGAGTGTAGTTGTGTGTGTGAGTGTAGATGTGTGTGTGTGTGTGTGTGTGTGAGTGTAGGTGTGAGTGTGTAGTTGTGTGAGTTTAGATGTGTGTGTGAGTGTAGATGTGAGTTTAGGTGTGTGAGTGTAGATGTGTGTGGGTGTGAGTGTAGGTGTGTGTGTGTGTAGAGGAGGAGGATGAGAGCTAGCCTATGAGTTGGCCTGTCTAATGACCCCAGTCGAGGGACCAGTACTCTATGTTTGTTTACTTTTTTATTCACCACTTCAAGTAGTGACACGATTTCACGATTGACATTATTCTAACCCAGTTTGCTTTCATACCATGGTCATATTTTACTTGATGTGTATAAAAACAGTTGTTTCATGTTGTGTTACGTCGTAGAAGAATGGCCATTTTCCCCTTTTGTAAGGCAATATTGTTATGTAGCTGAATATCAAAAATTATATGTTTGTTGAATATTGTTCTTTTGTTAGCATGTTTGGCAAAAGGGAATATCGTCTGACGGGATGCGGGGGG
>JAUEKX010162116.1:0-11275 GCA_031834005.1 Dendronotus venustus
CCCTAAGAGAACCTCTGTGCCAAATTTCAGCTTGTTCTGAATTTTGTCCAGGTCTGAGTGTAATTCTACCAGACTATTTGTTGAAGTGACCATCCGGTATAACTATCCATTATAAATAAATAAATAAATAAATAAATAAACATATATATGAAAACACAAAACAGGAGAGTAACCAACGTAGAACAATAAACTAAATCAAGAAAGTTTTAAATTGTAAATTGTCATTAACACATAGAAAGACTATATCAAACAATAAACATACAAAGTTCAAAATCGTAAATAAATATAGAAAATCACAGAAAATAAATAATTATATATATACCTTTGATTATTCCCTTGATTTTCAGGATTTTTGCTTTGACTTCTAGTCTTAACACTAATAAAACAATATGGTTAACAAAAGAGTAAAAATAGGTTGTAAATTAAATAGGTATAGTATGGGCAAACTGTTCATAATAAATTAACTGATTAACCCTAAACAATATAGCATTTAGAAGCATTTTGACCCAAAGTTCAAAGAAGTCTGTTAAAGCATTGAATGACATAATACAAATATATGTTAATGCTGAGGGTCAATCAACAAATGATCATTTTTAGTACTTCTACAATTTATCCTAGATGATTTAGAAATCATCAGAGAGAGAAAAAGAGTGCACAGCTAAGCAAAGAGAACTTAGGGATGTTATGGTATGTGCAAATTTTACTGCAACTTATATATATACATGTCTACCATTTTAACCAAGGAAACATATTAATAGTAATATTAAAAATATATTTTTTGTGTTTCTACGACAAAACAGAAATCTATACAACCAAATAGATATCGAGATATTAACTTTTATATTCATAACGTCACAAATTAGGTTTTTGGATAATTCCTTCATATTGATACAAATATTTTAACTTGCCCCAGGTATTTACAATATCTTCTAATTATTACAGTTCTTTTGAGTAAAAGTGAAATAATTAATGGGTGTCAGTGACAGGCATAAGTTACAATAAAACTTGCCTGTCCCATAACTGCCCTCCCCATGAGAAGAAGAAACCCCATGATAATACGATAATAACATTAACATACCCTGTTTTACCATTATCTGTTTCTGTTACATTGCTTCTCTTAGTTTTTTCGTTTTCACTGTTTTTGTCATCTAGATTCCTCTTGTTTCCATTGTTACTTGATTTGTTATTTTTATTTTCATTTGAATTTGATTGGATCTTTTCCTCCTCATTTTTGTCAGTTTTGTTAATCTGTATTTCACTTTCATTTTCTTTGTTGAAAGTTCTGTAAATCAATATTTGAAAATTAAAAATAAATACTGAGAAATACAAATTTGAAAAGACTTTTAACATATTTCATGTAAACCTGAAACAGGTTCTGTTTATATCAAAAGATTTAAATAAATGGTAAGCAAAAAGAAAGTATTGATTATTTCTTTCTTTCAGATTACGCTTCTATACAAGCAGTTGTATAAAGATCATAGGGATTTCTAACAAAAGAATTATGTATCATAGTAATTATTTCAAAACATTCTTACCTTTTTGGTGTATTACTAATTTCCAAAGTACTTGGTTTCTTTTCTGGGTCTGGTTCTTTTTTTGGTTCTGTACTGTTTGCATCAGTTGCAACTACTTCAGATTGTTCAGGCTTTTGACCACCACCACCACAAGGTTGCTTTAGACCTTTTTCTGTTGTTTCTTTACCACTAGATTGACTCACTTGTAAGATAGTAGATGTTCTATGAAAAAGAAAGTTATTCAAGTTTAAGAATATAGAGTTACCAACAGAGTTAGACAAAAACTTAAGTTGACTATTGCATTGCTTAAAAATTTACATAGCTACAAAATTTCTTACCCATTTAGGGTTAACGAGTGATGAGCATTTCCTTCCTCAAATGTTTTTGTTTTGCCAAACTGAGCTTTACTGGATGGATCCTAAGGTAATTAAGAAGTTTTGATATTTATAATATAGCAAAATTAATATTTTTGAATTCTATGAAAGGATATATTTTCTACTAAAATAAAAAATTCAAGTTTTGATTTCATCAATAATGGACAAAAGATTTTTTTAAAATCTGGATCATTAAATTATATAAACAGTTAGTAAATTCAAGGCGTGTATTTCAAGTAAGAAAGATCTTTATAAAACAAACAAGATTTCTAGAGGAAAATGTGCATTACATAAATGCCATTCTTACTGGTGGATTGTCACAACTTGGTGAGTTATTTTGTACTTCTATTGCTCCTAAAATAAAGAAATATACAAATTTTTAAGGCCACCAAAGTCCTGACAATATTTAGAGTAACAAGGTGAGTAAGTTAAAATAATTTTCAAAATATTTGTTAATACGATCCAAGTTATAAAAAGAATATATACATATATATACATAGCTAGTTGGATCATAAACACCCATTATAACCCATTAACTTCAGTTTAAATGAAAACATTAAAAAGCCATCATAGTAATAGGAACACCCACTTAATACAAATAAAATTGGTTGTCTCTTGTTTATTTATTTATTACAAAGATTTATTATACACAGGATCACCATATCAACAAATCGGTTCTGTATTAAATCCTGTTTTACAAATGGGTCCTGTATTAAATGTTAATTTTAAAAGTAAAACCCAAAAATAATAAAATTAATTTAAAATATTATTAATATTAAAATATTTAAATTTAAAGACTAAATGAATAGGCATGCTCAAATTAATGTAGTAATATTTTATCAAAGTTAGTTAAAGGATGATGATACATAATTTAATTATCTTTTTTGAAAATAAAGAGCAAAGTAAATATGATCAAATTCTAACTTGTATGTGAAAATTCTTTTTTAGTTTGGTCAATGATTTGATATCAACTCATCAGTAAATAGTTGCAAAGATTTCAATAACTGCATGGCAAATAGTTTGACACTCAAAAGGCTGTGAAACTTAAAGGGAATCTGGGACTGGTAGATGTAATGTGTGCAATTCATTCTAAACGTCATGCAATTTAAAGATATACAGTCCTCTCTCTATAACTCGAACCTCCATAACTCGAATCTCTCCTTAACCCGAACAAATTTGTTGGCACAGTTTGGTTGGCTAAGAAACTTTCATAAGAAACTCCCTATTACTCGAACTCTCTATAAGTTGAACGATTTTGCGTTCCCCGTGAGTGTTCGAGTTATAGAGAGAGGACTGTATTAACCCTTTAAGTGCCGGCCCTTTTTGAAAAAAATGCACTTTTTGAGATTGAAAATTGAGTAGTAAGTTCAATTTTCAAATTGCACTAAAAGTCGCTGTGTTTGTCAAAGCTAAACGTGTTTGCTACCATTCGACAGGAATTTAATTCTCTTTAATATGGGTCTTAATCATCAACCTTTATTTTGAAGTGGTCAAAAGTTACGGCTCCCAGAAGCGGACACAGTATTTTTTATCCCAGATGTGCACTATATCTGACAACGGCACTTAAAGGGTTAAATTGAGTACCTTAATTTTCCCAACTATTCCCTAAAAAAAATCCACTCACTAACCATGTATGATTCAATAGAAGGAAATACCTTAAAATCACAAAAAGTAAGAGTGTAATGTAAGAGTGTTTCTACAAAATAAATTACTTGCTAATATTCTATATGCTTTCTTTGTCTCTGTTGACCATGCAGAAAAAGCTTGGAAAATTGAGTTAGCCTTTATCTCAATGATGAGAAGATGAAAATAAATTCTCTCTTGTTTTAGTGAAATGTTTGTCAGATAGGGGCTGGTAGTGACTTGGTAGTGAAGTGAAACCTCTTTAGAAGAGCATACTGTTTATTTGTTAGTCATGCCATTTGAAGGGTATTTGATGCTATATTATACAATGAGGTAATTTGTCTATTATTTTTCTTTGATTTGATTGATCTTTTTTTAATTATAAAATTGTGTAGTGATTTAGTTCGAATTTATTTTTACTTTTAGAGATTCTTATCAACCATTTTGTCTCCTCGTCATTATGCCAATCTTGGTTGAAATCAATGATTGGACATTCAAAGTATGTAAAATAAGTGTAATACAAAACAAACAATTGTATTTGATTACCACATCAAATTTAAAAAAACATATGATCTGAAATTTAGTAGAGATTTATCAAATTCTTTAGAAAAAACAGGCCAATTTTTACCAAAACTTGGAAAAAGCTAAATGTTGTGAAAAACTTAAAATTGTATAATTTTCTACACTTTACCTCACATTTACGATCATCTTTAAAAAAAGAGATTTTAAAGGAGCACTAAACAGAAAAATTTCACTTTTCTAAAGATTTAAAATATTTCATCTATTACTAAAATATAAACAAAAAAACATAATAATACAGTTTATAAATACATATTTAATGCTCTGCTCTGCTCAAACATCGCCAATATCCATGTGTCAAAGCTAGTGATGTCATAAAGTTCATACATAACATATTCAGTGTTGCAAATAAGAGAAATGAAGTTGATCTGTCAATAGAAGCTGTGCACTGAGCTCGCTAGTGTGTCCAGGGCAAAAAAGCCCTTAAACGTTCGGTGATAACCGATGACCAGCCGTTATTTGCAACACTGCATATTCCATAGTAAGCGGTGCGAACAATTATTGAAGATGTCTTATGAAAACAGTAACAGTTTTTCTTCTAGTTAGAGTGATTTAAACTTTAGTTAGGAATTATCTTTGTGTAAGGATTTGAGCAAGCTTACACCATATAATTTTGAGCCGTTAGCATCCTTGTCTTCTTCTGAAGAAGAAAACCCTTCTGAGGTTGAAGAGAAAACTAGCGATAATTGTGCAAACAACAACAACAGGTACAAGTGTAATCATTGCAAGCAAATGAAGAGTGAATTGGAGAGCATTTGCTGCCAAGAAATGAGCGAAATTTCAGAAGGTTTAAAGGTACACAAATACTCTCACTCTGATGTTTATCTTTTTTTTACGAAACAAAACATACTGCCAGACAGCACGAATTTATATTAGAGTTTTTCTCTTTCTTTGTTTTTGTTTTCTCACAAAAAAATATGAAAAAATTTTTATTAACCAAAAACTCCTCCTGAGGATTCATTGGCTGCATTTACAGGAGGAGAACAAATAAAGTAATTAATGTTTTAATGTTTTTGAAAGCACTGAAAGTAATGTTCATATTATGCTCATATCATGCAAAAACGACAGGAGTCATAACATTTTTTTATATTTTTAGGAAAAGAATGCATTGTTCTCTCGCCTTCCTTCAAAATGTTATGTTTGGAGGAAAAGCAGCTACTCTTAAATGTAATGGCAACTCTTCACGAACTTGCAGGAGATTTACTTGAGAAAAAAAAGAGCAAATTTGAGTACTGAGGCATAACCTTAGTTGCTTATTAAAAAATCTTATATTGTGGGTTGTTTTTATCTTATTGTGCGTTGTATTTTTTACTAATCAAAAACAACTTTTTACTGATCAAGAGAAAAGAAGAAGATAATATGCAATTAATATACTCAAATTTGGTTGGTTGTTCATATCTCAATTAAGTCTTTGAATTGCCAGAAAATATAACAAAAATTGAAGGAATGTTGAAAATAAATTTGAATGGGAAATAGTTTCGTTCAAAGCAATCACTTTTGAAATGGATAGAACATATAAAATCCAGAATCCTTTGGTGATCCTTTTTCGTTGAATGTTATGGAGCCATTGTTGTTGAAGATTTTTATTTTTTTCTGATGGTATTTTGTGGAAGCTTTTTATTTAACAAATTATTTGAACAATTGGTGCAACCGATCGCAGCACAATTTGGCATAGTTGCTAATAAACTTGGATAAAATAACTGATTGCTGATCTACTTGGATAAAATAACAGTGAAGTAATATGAGCTACAAACTTTGATGCCCAAACCTTTTTACATATTATATGTTTTGAACTTTCGAGTCCAGTTCTCTTGTTGCTCGCAAGTGGACAAAATTTTGATAAAAAAAATGTGAACTTTGAAGAGCGATTTTGCAAATTGTATTCAGTTTTGACTATTATGATTTATGATTTTCAACTTCATAATATTTTTCTGAATAAAAAAGAATGAAATCTCATTGTTCAAAATTTCACGTTAGTGCCCCTTTAAGCAACAGAATAAATTTTTAACAATGGAAGGCTTGCTTAGCATCAAATTTGAAACTTAACAGAGAGAAAACCAGAACTAAACAGAACTCTTTATTTAAACTTATTTTATCCTGTAAGGATATTAGTAAAGTACTAAATTAGTCTTCTCTAATATATAGATACAAATTAAATGAAGGTACATATAGATTCATCTTTTGGTTAGCCTTTTATGAATAGGCAGACAATTAAATCTATAAAAGAGTGCTTTGCTTAAAGAAAGAACTGTTGAGTATAATTGGAGTAACAAATATAGAGTAATAAGAACATATATCATGAAGGTATTGCTCACATTAATGGCATTTTTCAATTTTACGCGTTGCAAAAATTTCTTTTCCATATAAATACTAGCAAAGAAATAAGGCAAATTCGCTGAAAAAGTTAAGAACAAATGGAGAAAATCTTTTTTAGAAAGTTGATATGAATTGTGATTTCCCCACAGACTTTAAGCATGTTTCAATTCTTATTTTTATTTGTTTTTGTTTTTTTTATTTAATTGTATTATCTGTTTTTATAATTAAAAAAATTTAATTGTGTTAAAAGTTTATAACAAAGAAAAATTTTATTTAAGTCCCTTTTAAATGTACTTAACACCTAGTGCTGTTTTATACCTCACCATATTAAATTAAAGCTGGCTCCTTCATTTATGAAAACAAAAATAATTTGTACCTTTAAGTATAATTACAACATTACAGTAACAATCTTTCAGATACCTGTCAGCTTAATTTCTTCAAGTGGAGAACCATCCTCTAAGCAAAACTTTCCACGAATGATTATCCCACATTTAGGGCATTGCTTTTCATCTTTGATTGGTTGTAAATTCGTTCCGCAATCTCCACAATACTTAAATTCTGTTGGAAACAAAGCAAAACAAGCGTCGCAATATTTTTCAAAATGTGATGCCATTTCTAAGGATAAGAAAATCAACTTTTATTGAAGTTTCATTCTTTATTATTTATAATATATATTTAATACAATATATCGATATATTTTCTTTTAAAAAAGACTTTTCAGCATTATTTAAAAATTTGTAATATCATGCTATTTGTGATATTTAATGAAAAAGGCTTAGTGCACATCTAGATGCTGGGTTAGAATCAAGTTCTGCAGCTTGGTTGATGCTGTTAAGATGATGGCCAATAAATTCTGCAAACAATACTGAAATTAAAAAATCTCACTTAGAAAAGCTATATATATTGTTTTGGCAGACGTAAAACATTTGACAGTTAAATGTTTTTAGATTTTCAATGAAAACATTGGAAATGGTTTATGCAGCAGAATATTTTTTTAGCAATGGAAGGTTTACTTGGCATCAAACGGTTTTGAAAATTTGAAATTCAACAGAGATAAAATTAGAACTAAACAGAACTCTTTATTTAATTTTTTTTTATCCTGTAAAGATACAGGGCCATGGCCTCCCCCTATTTTGCCAAAAAAAAAATTGAAATATTATATATGTAATTGGCAGATACAACTCTCTTGCTATTGTCAGCATTTACAAATCACTAATGGATTGGCGAACTTGATTTGTGCAAAATTTCAAATGATTTTGTATCAAAACACGGTTTAGAAATTTAATAAAAACGATTTCTTATAAGTATATTATGTATTATGTGTATTTTTCCCAAATTGATTTAAATATTTGACTAATATTTTAACTAAAACAAATTTGAATTTTAAAAACTTTATTCTCTGGGAAAGGTTAAATTAGCCAATCTAGAAGCCTTGAAGGTAAAAAAAAAAAATTCTTGTTGAACCTAACCATGGTCGGTCGTCCTACGTCACTAAAAATGTGGCCCCTCCACTTTAAACATTGTGTCGATGGCCCTGAGATATCAAATATAAAGTACTAAATTAGTGTCATATATATATGTGTGTGTATATATATATAATATATAGATACAAATAACAACAAATGTACATATATATTTATTTCTTGGTTGGCCATGTTAGGAATAGGCAGACAATTAAATCTATAGAAGAATGTTTTGCTTAAAGGAGAACAGAAGTCATATTTGAAAAGAAGTTAGAAAAATTTAGTAATCTTAAAACTATCTACAAAACAATTTATTTCTCTTTAAATTTTTTTTTGTTGCTGAAAACACACACTTGTATATCTCTCTTTTCTCTATTCAAAACACACCGGCTGTACACAAAAAGAGCCATGGCGCGAAAAAAACTGATTTTGACGTCAATAAAGGCTAAAAAATAAAAGAAGTTCTTTTGATACGACAAAAAAGGAAATAAAGTTCAGTTTTTGTTGGAGTTGTAATAGTGAAGTAATAAAAGTTAAGAGTATATTTTTTGTGGTGAAAATTATTATTTATAAGGAGTAAGAAAAAAGAAAAAATGCCTTCAAGTTTTGGAACCTAACGGGTGTACGAATCGTAGTGGTCAAAAGAAAGAAATAAGTTTTCATAACCTTCCCTTTGAAAAAAAAAGCTCTTTGAGATCAAAATGGCTTCAAAACATACGAAAAGATGGAAAACTACCAAAGACATTAGCAAATCTTGAAAAAGATTGCTTCGAACATGATTTAAAGGTTTGTTCTTTTTTATATATAATTTCATTTTTAATTTTCAGGGAAATTAAAATTTAAAAAGTTAAATATCTAAAAATCATAACTAATTACAGAAATTATTTTTGTTTAAGGCTGAGTTAATGGGAGGTACTACTCTTATACTTCTAAAAGAAGGTGCTGTCCCTACTATCTTTTGTTTTACCAAACCTCCCAAGAAAAGGAGAAGGTCTGAGGCGCGAGCTGTTACTAATTCGAAACAGCAGCTCATTGGCTATATTTACACTGATGTGAATTGTGAGGCAGATACCCATGATTACGGAGAGGAACAACCAACAGATCCTCCAATAATGGTTGATAAGGGTATTAATAATTCACCAAGAATGGCAACAAAATCAACACAATATCAGAGACCACTAAACATGCCAGTCCCACATACCAAAAAGGCTGATACACTAAAGGTGAAGTTCAATAAACAAACGAGTGGTGAAGTTGGAACAAACACCGTGCTTTCATTTGCACCTGACTCATCAGTATCTTTCTCTATGGGCTTATGAGTGCAAACAGAGGATATATACAAACAAGATGAAATACTAATGAAAGAACTGATCACGAAAAAAAGGACCCCAATTACAAGACAGAAAGCCGAAGCAAAAATGAAGAAGTAGAAAAAAGGATTCATGAAGAAAAAAAATATTTTGTTTTATGGTCTTGTCTAAAAACGCTATTTCAGACATGTTCCACTTGTTTATGCAAGGCTTATATCACTAAAACCTTTCTTCAAGGCTCGATATTGCAGATTATGCATATGCTTTGTGAAAATGATCATGAGACAAAATGGCAGTCGCAGCCAACTCTAAAAGGAATGGCATCTGGAAACCTTTTGCTTTTTGCATCAATTTTGTTCTCTGGAAATACTTTCAGTCAAGTAAACAAGATGATGGACGTAGAAAATGTTGCTTTCATTCTCAAAAGTCTCAAAACCAATCAAAGAGAAGAAAGACAAAACAAATTTTAAGTAGAAGTATTTGGTTGAAAAAGTGTTTTTCTTAGAATATCTGGGACAAAATATCCAGTTCCAAGTTTTCCAAAGACACCACAGAAATTTGCTCTAATAGAAAAACTTTGAAAAAACGAAGTAATCAAATCCCATGGCTCTTGGTTTTTGGAATCTTCTTAACTTTTTCTTGAATCATTGTTTTGAAAATTTTTAGTTTGTATTTAGAAAATGTTTAAGTAGACCATCCATGTTTTTTTACTTTCTGCTTTCTTTTTTACTCTTTTGCCTTTAATGATGTAGTAGTTCCATTCTTCCATTAGCAGACGTGCTACTATAAAAAGAAATGTTTTGAAAAGCTTTTCTTTAACAAAAAACTCAAAAACAACACATTTTTGTTTAGAAAAAAAGTGATTTATACATGTCCAAGTGTTTGAGAGACAATCTAAAAAGTTTAAAACACTTGTTCCCATTTAAAGAAAGAACTGGTGAGCATGGTTGGAGTAACAAATATAGAGTAATAAGAACATGTATCGACCATCAGGAAGCTAGCCTCTTTATTTCCAAAACAAAAATAATTTGTAGCTTAAGTAACAATTTTTTGGATACCTGTGGGCATCATTTCTTCAAGTGGAGAACCATCCTCTAAGCAAAATTTTCCACGGATTACCAACCCACATTTAGGGCATACTTTTTCATCTTTCCACTTTTGTAAATCCTTTCCACATTCTCCACAGTATTTAAACTTTTCTTGGAAAATTTGTCTACAAGAATGACAGCACTTTCCATACTCTGTTGCTGATGCCATTTTCATAAAAACAGAGAAAGTTTTACATTTTTAAAAATCAAAATCACTAAGAGTAGTCAGATTTTCAGGATAAACTTAGAAAAAGTACTATCGTTTTCCACAAAATTTCATCGCTTGAAAAAATAAGCCCCGTCTCATCAGACGGTCACGTGCGAAAAACAATTTGGTTCTATTGGTCAGTCGTTACGTCATTAGATTTCTCAGAAACTATTAAAGGCAGTTTTCCGTCATAGACGTCTGAATATTCTGAATAGGCTATAAAATTTTGGTTATAGATATCTGCTACATGTAAACGTACCTTTAGCTTTAGCTGGGAAAAAACAACCAATCAATACTAGTGGTAAATTTTTTAATCTGTTTCCGTACTCCTGTGAATGTTTTGATTTCTGTCCGTGGCTCAGCAGGTCCGCTTGCATGACATGTGTTTGTATCTGGTGTGTTTTTGTGTGATGTTGGCTGTTGGTGCTGTGTGGAAATGGGTTGGGTGACAATCAATGCTGTTTGAGTCGATCTTTGATCAAGGGACTGTAGACAAATTAGGGAGCTGCATCAACTTTACTTTTTGAAAGCATCCTAAAAAAAGTTCAACAAGAAATAAGAGTTTTTTTAGATGTTACCTTTTTTCTTTATTTCTAGAACCTTCATCCAGAAAAACAATATATATATAAGTATATATATATATATAAAACTTAAAAATATGCAGTAATAAACATGTAGTAATGCAGTAATAACGACTGCAGGTTGTCAGAAATTTTCGTCTTTTTACGAGACTTCATCAGTTATAAAAAATACAAAATGCTGTTTGGTATTTATACAAGATAGAAATGATAAAATAATAG
>JAUEKX010162227.1:0-11272 GCA_031834005.1 Dendronotus venustus
CAGAATTTAGGGAGAAAATGAAATTTGAATAGTAGAAAAACCTGACGTGATGGAGCAAAATGGTTGTTATTTTCAAATCAGCATATGTCAAATAGCTAAAATCACCTCAAATTGAAGACAGCAGAGAACAAAATTTCTTTTTGTTGACCAGTGTTATTAATTATCTAAGGCTTAATATTTTATCCCTCAAAAACAGGGAAAGTCCCTGCTTGTTTGCAGTTATCTCTTGTTATTATTTTTATCCCCCGTTTCTCAAATCAGAAACGTCTACAGTCTACTATCTTAGAACAATTTTTGTTCGTCTATTTTAATTATTTAACTTTAGAAAAATAAAAAAAGAGAAGAATTCTTTTACAAACATACATAACGTTATTACAATCAAGAACGTTTACACGTATTTTAATCATTAAGAACAATTTTTGTTCGTCTTCTTTCTTATCTTCTTCGTAATCTTTGTCATCTTCATCTTCTAATGAAAAAACTTAATAATCATGTTTATATTTAAATTCTTATTATTTTTTCCTGTTATATTTGTTATACTTCCTTTTTATCGTTAAAATTGTTGCTTAGAGGAAAATTGTTAAATTCATTCATATTTTCTTGTCTTAAAGCTTCCAGATGAACTAAACTTCAAATATTCGTCAAAAACCGCGAAAGAAAATTCAAAATTAACGCCTGTCAGAGCGAATTTCTCTTTAAAAAACGGCCTTTTTAGCACCGGCCTTTATTACCTTCTTAAAATCTTGAGGTCTTCTGGAAGAAGAATTCTGGAGAAAGCCATGGAAACAGAAGTATTTTCTGAGAAGTGTTCTCCAAACGTATTTAGTCTCCTGTCACTGTGTCTATTTTGAGCTGGCAGTTGTAGAAGAGATAATTTGAAAAAATCTCCATATTATTTTTCTTAGTTTACCGTAACAACTTATTTAGGGTGGTCCACATGAAATACTCTCTTTTGAAAGTGTAAACAAAAAGTACGTAATAGCTATTGATACGTGTTTTATTGTTTGCAATTACAGATTGTTTGAATCTTAATGGCTTTTTGTGAAATTGTCTTTATTGCAGTTTAAAAAATAAACTAAAGACTTTACAAACTAATGATATATTTTATCTCTTATTTCATCTATATATAATTATAAACGTTCATTTTGGAAATATAATTTGGAAAATATCTACATTATTTTAAAAGCTTGTTCCCAACATTAATTTATCATGTTTAATTTTAGACCGTTTTGCAGACTATTTTAAGTTTTAACTTTAAGGTCTATAGCTTTGTCTTAATACCATTTTTGCACAATTACTGAGAATAAGAAGAGGCTTTCAAATAATATCATTTTTATTTCTTCTAATGCTAATAAGTAAATGTCGTTGTACACAATAAATAATAAGAAACCGATTAAGTCCTTTTTTTATTTATTAAGGAAAGTATTAAAACTTTTTTCTATAGGCTACAGTAATTAAGGCAAAACTACGTTCTTTTCCACTTCCATATTTAGAGCAATATTTTCTTACCACTCCGTACGGAAGCGTTTGTTATTTTAATTTTTTTTTCTTCAGATTTTTCTTTATCGTAACAATCAAGTATTTAGTATGACCCCATAAAGAATTAAAATTCAATCTCCCGCAATGATAGGAGTAATGAGTACACCTTACCAATTTACTATAAAGCACAAGGATCTAATGGACGCGCTGAGAAATGAAAAAAAAATATGATAAGATTATGAATTAAGGTTTTTCAACAAACAGTTAGTTAAACAGTTAGTTTTATCTCATAAATAGTATCTTCCCTCTATACTATCGACGAAGACTTTACATGAGGTAATTTAATTTCTCGATTATTTTTAAAAAATTATTCAGAGGGAATCAGATTTATCTTATCAATAAAATTAGTTTGGAACGACAGATTAAATTTCCAGACAGGCAAGCTATATAGCTTTTCCTTTGTAAAATAATGATAAAACAAGTTTGAACTGCAACTTTTACGCATTTCGAAAGAGGTTGACAATTCATGCACTCTTTTTTTCTACACACCTTCCCTCGTCCTCTATTAAAATCTTTATATAACTGTTTTATTAGAAAGATTAAATGAAAACAAAAATCAGTGGAAATAGTGAAAAAAAACAAACAAAAAGGAATAAAACGTTCCTGAATAAAAGGAAGGTTGATATATCAACAGAAAAACGTCAATTACACGAAATTTTATTTATCTATGTTGGGTCAGTTGATCAATTAAGCAATATTTAACTAAAGGTTATGCAATAAATTTATTGCTTCAAAGTTGTCCAATTGTTAAATAAAGGAAAACATGAAAAGTGAACTAATTACTGTTTTTTTCAATTTAATGTTTAAATAGCTGCTGAAATAAAATAATCATTTTTTCTAATTTCGTACTAAAATTTCCACTGACATTAACGTTCCTGAAAAAAAGAGTGTACATACTAAACTGAAAAACGTCAATTACACGAAATTTTATTTATCTATGTTGGGTCAGTTGATCAATTAAGCAATATTTAAGTAAAAGTAATGCGATAAATTTATTGCTTCAAAGTTGTCCAATTGTTAATTAAATACAAACATAAAAAGTGAACTAATCGCTTTTTCTTTAGATTGATGTTAATTTAGCTGCCGAAATAACATAGTAATTTTTTTCTATAAACATATACACTTCATTCTGAACTAAAAAATCTTCAGACAGTTAATCCAATAATTTTCTATTACCCCCGTGTTTAAATTACTATAAATACTGCAACAAATTTAAAAATAAAATTAACAATCGTTTAATTATAAATTACAACTATGAAGACATTAGTTATTTTATTACCATTGTTATTTACAATTTCGTATGCAGTCAACGTGGAGGTATAGTACATCTTGCGTCTTTTTTTCAAAATGCCTGACACTTTATTAGCTCTGGATTTAAAAAATTCAATAACTATTTGAAGTATATATCTAGCCGTTCCAACCTCTTTGTGTTAACACTATTTTCTTGCAATCATATTCTTTACAATATATTTTAGAACCATCTTCGTAAATTTGGTTTCTTAAACCCTTTTCAATTTGATGGTTCTACAGTCAGGGATGCAATTCTGAAATATCAACAGACCTTCAAGCTACCAGAAACCGGAGTTGCTGATGAAGCTACTGTTGGATTGATGTCGACACCACGCTGTGGTCGTCCTGACAACGATGCTAACAATCTATTTGCAGATACTGCTTGGAGAAAAAAATCTTTAGGCTATTATTATAATAACTACACCCCAGATTTAAGTAAAGAAAAAGTAAGGGAGTTAACAGAAGATGCTTTCAAGTTTTGGGCAAACGTTGCGCCTCTTCATTTCACTGAAAAAAGAGGAAGTGATATCGTCATTAGGTAAGCAAGGGTGCAAATAAATTTTGGATAAGCCAAATCACGAAATAGCAAGTAGACGCGTGTTTATTTTTTTAAAAAACATTTTGCCAAATGTTTGGTACTATGACTTTTGTGAAATAAATTGTTTTTTATATAGCTTTGGTAGCAGAAATCATCACGATGGAAAGAAACAATGCGGATATCCTTTTGATGGACGTAGTGGTACACTAGCACATGCTTTCTTCCCCCCTGATGGTCGATTACATTTTGATGAAGACGAACATTACACTGCAAAGTCTACTTCAGGTTAACAATGCTATAATTTATTTAAATATCTTAAGTGGATTCATTTTGCGCTTGGATCACGAATCTTTTTAGCAAATTTTGCAAAATTAAATCCGCTCTAAAATTTTTGTAACCATTAATGAAGTCAGATTTAAGATATAATTAACTTCTCTCTAAAAACTTAAAAAATTATGTGTGCAGACAAAATGTGTACAGATAAAATTGTACAGCTTGTTTTAATTCTAAATTCTAATTTTCTAGGTACAAACTATCTTTGGGTAGCGACTCACGAGCTTGGACACATCCTCGGATTGGAGCATGATACACGCAATCGAGATGCAGTAATGTATCCATACTATCGTGCTTACGCACCGAACATGAAGCTTCATACTAATGACATTGCGAGAATCAGACGTTTGTATGGTTCCGGTGCTGGAAGTGTTAATGGAGGCAATGGAGGTAATGGAGGCAATGGAGGTAATGGAGGTAAGAATACGCTCTTCTTATATATATTTTTATAAAAAAACCTAAAAAGCAACAGACCGAGCCTCGAAGTTGTATTGTAAGCAAATAATCTAAAAATAAACTTGAAATTACGTTGATGTATCGTAAATAGAACTGTTTAAAACTTATTTCAATTAAAAAAAAAACAAAAAAAAACTCCTCTTAGTTTTTAATAACGAGATCAAAAACCGCGAAAATTCTAAACAAATCATCTCAACTTTTTTTCTTGTACAAATTTTCTTGTAAAATAATGGATAGCTCATTCGTGTGTGAAATCAATTCAGTACCAGCTGTTTTCTTATTTTTGACATTATTAAATCCGCGCCAAAATTAATTTGTTTTTTATTGCATCAATTAAGAAAATAATAATTAAATGCACGTCAAAACTATTCTGAATACGGCGAATCTACTGTAATTATTGTATCTTTTAGATTGTAAAGATAAGGTTGTAGATTGTCAAAAAAACAAGAAAGGTTGCAGTGAATGGGGGAAGGCATGGATTGATTACATGCGGAATAATTGCAAAAAGACATGTGGCTTTTGTGGATCACAAAGTGAGTAAATCAGACATTCATCATACAAAACGTTAAGTCGAAGTAAAAATTATTTCTAAAACCAAAGATCAAAAAATATTTCTTAAAAATCCTAATGATACACTGAATTATTTAAAGCATCGTTCTTGCTATACATATAAAACAATACGTAATTTGGAAGTAAATTCTGACGTTCAAAATATAATTTTATTACTTTAAGAGTACAAAGAACAGAAATTTCTCAAGGTGAACGAATAATTTGTTTGTCAATTCACTGTCTGTTTTCTCTGGATGAAGAATACTTTCTTAATTTACAAGAAATTTTATGATAAAACCTAAACACATAAATTAAATTTAAGCCAGATAGATACTACAAAAAACAATGATTATGCTAGCTGAAATTTGTTTCTTTTATAGATTGTTCTGATAAAATCCAAAATTGTTCAGGATACACATCCGCTTGTAATGGAGGTTGGGGAGAAGACTGGAGGAACCACGTAAAAGATAATTGTAAAAAGACATGTAATTTTTGCTAGAAAACTTTGTTGTTACTTTGACAAAAAGATTTTATATGTTTAAAGAAGCAAAGTTAACTTTTTCAACGAAATACATTTATGTTGATGTCATAGAAACAATATACGTTAGTTTTGAATAAACTTAATACCCGAAATCTATGCGAAAAAAATCACCTCACAATCTGCCAATGTTTATTCAAGAGGAAAAATTAAAATAAAAAATAAAAAATAAACAGTCATAATTTTAATCGCGTTAAAAATAAATTGGCGGGGTAATAAACAACTATGCTAAAAATATACTTTAAGAAGAGCAATGAACATTTACAGTTACTTAAGAATTTAAATGATAATAATGGTTTTCAAAATATAATATTAACAATAACAAAAATTATTATTAAATTACTAACAAAATAACTATTTGCAACTCGAAATTATGCTTATTAAAACCAAAAAAAGTATTATTAACCCTTTAAGTGCCATTGTCATGTATACGTGACATCTGTGGTAAAAAATACCGTGTCTGCTTCCAGGAGCCGTAACCTATGATCACTTCAAAATAAAGATCGATGATTGAGATGATCGATAAGAATGGTAATTTACTTAAAAACGCTAACATATTTAAATAAGAGTCAGATTAAATCGCCAAAATCATAAAATAGACCATCGATTTATTTTAACGATGTAACGAAGAAACCTGTCATAAAATATACAAATTTAACCAACCTACTTTTAATCTGCATTTTTTTATAAAAATGTGTGTCCCCAAGTCAAATTTTACAACCGAAATAGTGAATAATGTCATATCAAAAATTTCCAAAACATTAAAATTGAGTTATTGCAGTGTTTGTTATTGAATTCTACAAGATAAATCTTTGACATTCGGATTACGAATTCATATATTCATTGGATTTCTCCGAGAGCTCAAGCTTAAAAAAAAAAAAAAAAAAGAGTCTTAACAATCAATGGACCAAAATTATCGATTATTTAAATAAAACCTTTAAAGACTTGTTTTTGTTAAGTTTACTGTTAGGTAAAACTGATTATTTCATTTTTTAATTCACTTCTTAAAACTTCGCTTTGGTTTCTTCAGAGTTCGCTTGATCGAGGGTCTCCTGTATTTCTCTATACATTGACTTATGATGTTATTTCCAGTAGACGCGGTATCGGGAGCAAAATTAGTCAAGTGATTCCTTTCGCTTGTGCGAAACTCGTACATGCGCGTACCACGGACAAAATTGTAAATATTGGAATATATTGATAAAACGACTTCTGCATCTTTCTTTAACAAAGTTAAATATCTTTCTTTTACTTTATAGGGAGGATAGAAACTTTTGTTGTTTAGTTGGAAAGGATAAAAATCAATGAAAAAATCAAAATTAAAATAAATGTAGCTTGTAGTATAGGCAAAAACTTTAATTATTATTTTACTCATTATCTTCTAGTAAACACGCATGTGTTGATATCCTCCATTGCAAATTTTGTATTTTTCTCTTCGTTTCGTCAAAATCCTATGAGAACATGTACATAACGTAACAGAATAGTTTGAAATATTTAATCATTTCGGATTTGACATCATTAAAAAAAAAAAAGACTTAAGCTCTAATAAGAATTACAATTCTGAGACTAGAAAAATTCTCAGATTTGTTTCCATTCTTTAACAAAGTATACTAAAAATATATTAAAACCGTTAACCGCTAACAGTACGGTAAAACCAGAGACGGAATTAAAATTTATAGGTAAGCATTTTATTGAAAATGTGTAATTGGCCTCCATTAATCATAATTACGGTGGATCCTATGTGCCATATAAAACAATTAAAAACAGAAAAAACAAAATAACAAACAGTCTAGTTATTTTAAACAATTACAAAAAACCAAAAGATCTCTTTGAAATAACTTGCAAATATGCGAGCTTTTATCAAAAACTTCCAGATATGCAATTTATTTTTGTTTTCTTTTGGAGGCCTCGGAGTGGTGATCGAAAAAACGTGAGTTTTTTTGGTGCTAAAATAGTTAGTAGCCTGAAAGGACACACGTATCTGTAAAACTCGTAGATCTGCAGGTCTTTGATGAAAATTCGCAGATTTGCCAGTTTTTGATAGAAATTTCGCAGATCTGTAAGTTTTGGTTAAGAAATCATTCTATTGTATGCACATGCTCAAATCAAGCAATGTTTTAAAATTAGTTTCAATGTTTTATATGGCACATAGGAGCTACCGTAGTTAATACATAACTTATTTATATAATTATAATGTTACTAGTAAGTATCAATTTCATTGTAATGATGCTCAAGGGAATGTGAAATTAGTGTGGAATACTGTTCCTGTTTCTTGTATCGGACATTTAAAAAAAGAGGTGGCATCTAACAGATTGACATTCACTAAAAACCTATTCATGTACGTAGGTTTCATTTGCAAATAAATAAATTTTATAAACTTCAGCATAAATAAATTCGTTACCTCATCAGCCAAAATAGGTTTCATTACTTGCAACTTTTCGTAAAAACTTTCGCTTTCAGGGCATTCGATATGCTGTGTTTCATCTTTATGAGCAGTTACAGCATTCTGAAAATACAGGTAACAACAAAATTGATGCTCTCCCTTTTCCCTAAAGATTTTAATCAAATCAAATTACTTATAAAAACTTAATCTTTAATTTAATAAGTTAAGTTTAAGATAAGTTTAAGAAAGATCAATGTTAATGTATTTGAAGCAAAAGTCATGGATGTAAAATCTTTTAACAACTTTTAACTGATCGATTCAATTCTTCGTCTCTTAGAGGCTTGTTACATGTATGCAGGGTAAAATTCGCCCTGGGGCAAAACTTCACCCTAGGGTAAAATATTTTTACGATACAAGTGGTTTCTATACCGGGGTGAAATACCATCACATTCGCCCCGGGGTGAAGTGTTTTGAGCATGCATTTTTGCAGGATAATTTTGTAGAGTACAAGTTACTTTCTTTTTATATGTTTATGTTGGAGTAAAGAGATGGCTCTCAGCAAGAAAAAGTTGACAATACTTTTATCAACTTTATCAACTGTTTTGACCATAAGTATTTTGTTATTACAACCTTATTTGTTGTTACTGATCAAATTATTGAACCAACGGAGAGGACTAGAAACAATGAGGATTGAAGCGTTAACTGCTAGGAAAACAGTAATGACAAGATATCGACGAACTAGATTAAGGTATTACTATTATTTCTAATTTCATTATTTTTCATGTTTATCCTACATTTGTGTACTTTGTGTAAGTAGTTTGCGAAATTAATGACCGTTTATAATTTTATACTAAGATACTTACGAAGAAAAAGATCTGTTTGGGTTCAGCATGGTAGAACAGACAAATGGTGGGAAAACATGAGTTCTGGGAAAATGAACGATGACGAATGGAAAAATATTGACTGATTTTCTGAAATTAATTTCCAATGTTCCCTTACGCAAAAGAAAGATCGGCAAGAGTTCGCAAAGATATAATTACCTTGGAAAAAAGGGTAGCAGTTATACTTTACTATTTGAAAGATCAAGGTTCGATGAAAATGATTGCTAATTCATTTGGTATTGCCAAATGTACGGTTGGTTGGATAGTCTATGAAATTTGTGGAATAATTTTCAAGGAGCTCGGCCCAGAATTTATAAAGTTTCCGACGGAAAAAGAGGAGGTTACAAAGACAATTTCGCAAATTCTTTTAAGATTTGGTTTCCCCGAAACCATTGGTTGCTTTGATGGTACGCATATACCCATAAAACAACCAGTTGAGAACGCTCACGATTACTTTTCATATAAAATGTATTACTCTCTCAATTGTCAGCCTATATGCAATGCTTACGGCCAATTTACCAATGTCGAAATCAAGTGGCCCGGGAGTGTTCATGATGCCCAGCGTGTTCGCTAATTGTAAAGTTCAAAAAGGCTTCATTGACCTTAAATTCAAGTTGTTTAACAAAGAACTTTTGCTGAGGAGAGAATGTGTTCCTCAAGTCTTATTAGGCGACCCAGCATACCCGCTTTTGCTATATGTGATGAAAGAGTACGACACCTGTTCCACAAACGAACAATAGTCCAGTCACTGAGCGTTTTTATCCAGAAAAAAATCCAAACAAGCTGAAAATTCGAGTTCGAGTCCACAACCGGTAACAGTGGTGAGGATAACCTCTCGCTGCTAATTGCCATATGTTTCCATTGTAGGTGTTACACAACGAAGGCAGGACTCTCATTGATAGCAGTCTGATTAGTACTGTAATAAATATTATTATTGTAAGAAATAATAATAAATGACACCTTGTCGATTTCATACAAAGAGAGGTTCGAATATCAATGTTACGTCTCATTACAAATACCTTGGTATTGACATTGATAGCACGCTGAATCTAAAATCTCACTTCAACCGTACTTACAAGAAAGCCACAGGAAGACTGAAGCTTCTTGGTAAACTTCGTAGTCAACTTGACGAGAAATCTACAAAAGAAATCTACACCTCGATGATCGTACCAACAATCACCTACAACTGTATTTTGCAAGGAAGTTTGACAGCCCACCAGAAACAAAAAGTCTGCTCAGTTGTCAACCGAGCTAAATATATCATCAAAGACAATCACCTGAGAGGAGTATCGCTTCCATCGCTTGAAAACGAAACGAAAAAGCAAACTTGTTATTTTGTGAGAAAATATCTTGATGGAATTGTTTGTGGTGAGTTCAACGAATACTACGAATTGCTCCAACACAATTATAGCACACGAAATAAGGGGTTTTCATTGACTCCCCAAGATGCGAACTGAATATCGTAGAATTGTTCAATGGTGAAAAGGTTTGTAATGGATTACTAATCGAGATAAGAAAAATTGAAAATTTTAAATTGTTTAGAGAAAAAGTAAAAGTGTTTTATGATTAGTTTTATTTGTTTTTTACACCTTTTCATTCAATGGTTACTGCATAGACTAATTTCACACCTTGCCACCGTTAGATTTTCAAATTTAATACTGCGGAACCGATTGTTTTTGAGATTTTTTATCACAAATTTTATACTTGACACTAAAATTTCGACACTTTGAACATTACTAAAGAAAAAGAAACGAAGCTAAACATATCCTACTTTTTATTTCAGTCACATAAGTGCATATGTTGCGCATTCCAAAAAGTAAAAAATATTTAGTTAGCATTTGAAATACCTTGACTATATAACCAATTTGAACTTTCAATTTTCCGTCCGACATTAAAATATAACTTATTATACATCAAGCGTAAAAGCAAGTTTCATGGAAACATTTTTTACACACAGGACATTCTAGCCATTCAGAACCGTACTGAGTGTATTGATTAAGGCATTCAGTGCAATGGTTATCGTCACTTTTGGAACCATTGTGACCGCAAATTAGCCCACCATTCTTATTGTACCACTGAGTTAGTATATCCTGTCTAAAAATTCGTTATAAATAAATAAAATAAATTACCTGCAAAGATACCACTGGAGAGATTATCTGCCTAACACCTTCACATTTTTGACCCTTACTACATGATTGAACCTAAAAATAATTTCCAATAATTTCCAAGTTTACAACTGTAATAACAAAAGCAATGCCCATGGTTGAAATTTTGATTTATATATATAGAAAAATCTCTTACATATAAGCGCTATCGAGCTATTTTCAAAAAAGTGCGACATTTGGTGTCCGGACCCATTACAAGGTCATTCTAAGCTATGACTTCTGACTTTAAACATCAGTATTTTCAGGAAAAACATTTTTTTAGTTGGGAAATGGTCAACAAACATTTCTATACATATAAAATATCTAAATAAGTCTATTCAAGATCAAATGATAGGTTACAATTCGAGATTTCTTTTTGGTTAAAAAATGTCCGGAAACTGCAAGTAACATACGTTACCAACATTTAAAGTTCAGTTATTATCCACGTTATTATTTAAAAAAAAAATTACGTCATTGCAATCCCTGATAAATTGTCTAAAATATTTTGCCTCAATTTAACAAAAAAAAAAAAGAAAAAAAAAGAAAAAAATCAAAATTCGAGATTCTATGCGTGATAAACGAGTGTGAGTATGAAAAAAGTGATTTTTATAGCTTTTCAACACA